>LS046894.1:19028-33353 GCA_900241095.1 Acartia tonsa
ACGATGCTAGACATAGTTTTTTCGTATGGATGAGAACCGGTTCTTATCCACCGGATTCGAATGAATACGAGAAAAGTTTTTATTTTCAATATTGTTTCGAATGTATTTTCATGAGATAGGACAAGAAGGGGATCCGGGGGTTAGTATTACACGCATCTAATCCTTAAGGAAAAAATATAATAGTCATCAAACGCTTATATATTTTGGCTCAAGTTCTTCTTTTCAATAATAATTTCCTACACTTAATAAACACAATACCAGTCCTCCATATAATTACTCATTTAATTTCAAATTAAAGTTGACTTATGTACAGTTTTTTTTTACATTTTTATATGTTTAGGTGAGCGACTAATTCAATTCGCCACAGAACATTTGGTTACAGAAGTTTTGATTCACCCCCAGGTAATACATTATTACTTAACAAGTTTTGCTAGTAGTCAACCTTGTCCGTCTATATAGCACTGGAAAGTTCTGTAGGTATTTCACAACTATCCCTTTTCCGGCAATACTAGCTATCGAAAGAAATAATCATTTCTCAATTTAAGCTATACAACTAATGGACGTAATTGTAATTATTTTTAAAAGCTTAACTTAACTTAGATCATTTATGAAAAAACTAGGCCATTTTCTGAATAGATAAGAAATTTATCCATAAATTCAACTCTATCTTTAAAATTAACTTCATTGCAAAAATTCTCTGTCTAATATCTATCCATATTTACATGAATGTATGAATGTTTCTATAAATATAACATTACTATATCTATCCATATATTTCTATACCTCTATCTATCTAGTGAACGGCCTGTTCATAACTCTTGTAAGTAAGACGGGGAATGTGAGTTACATAATCACATTTACTTGCCAAAAATGGTCTATTTGATGTTCATTTGTAACTAATCCAAAAAGTATTGATTATAAAGAAACAAAAAGTTTGTCTTTGTTCAATAACATGAAATTTACAAAAATGAAGAAGAAAGTTTAAAATTTTATTTAACAATCACAAATTAAACAAGCAATATTTTGTCATTTTGTCGTTTCCGTGCGATGATCAGCTGTTATTCAAGATAAACGGCAGATGTTTTGGTGAAATTTTTTCAATATGCAAATTTACTTTGTCCTTCGGTCTGTCAGTCAAGCTACAAAATATAGATATTAAAAAATAAATATGTGAGAAAGATTTCGTAAAGTTTTATCTATCACACGTGTCGCACATATCAGCTTTGGGTACTATTTAAGTCTTCAACATGATACTGAACATATTTTTTTAATATTTGAAAGTTTTCAATATGCAGCAACAGAAGAAAACTTTGATATTAAAAGTTTAGTAAAATTTTGTCAGTTCTAGTTTTTAACATCAAAACTTTTTTTTTTATAACGTCACATCTTAGAAAAGATAACAAAAGAAAAGTTTAAAGAAGACATGTGTATTTTGCACATTTAAAAATTTATTAATAAACAAATCATTTAAATATTTGATTAAAGAAAATCTTATATTTCATTAAACCTTTGTAGATTAGGATTAAAAATTTAAAAAAAATTTTAAGTTTTATCCATTTATTTTCTACTGTTAGTTATTTTTTTCAAGTAAAGTCATTTATTTACATCACTAAAGATGATGAACAAATTAAGATTTGATAAAGGTATCCAAAGTTTTATGACACCATTAAAATATTTTGGATACCAGTGTAATTCACTTTTCCATGCGGACAGACGGCATACTAATGAACATACGCTCCGCTATTTAAAATATAATCTTGTATTCAAATTAAATTTAAAAGATAAAACTAAGTAGAATACTTGGAACCCTTGAACTGTAGTTGAACAAAGAATTTTAAATTCTGGGCACAATTTCAAGGTTTTAAGACTTTTATTTTCATCATAACACAATACTTTATGAAGCCTTAAAATACTGTAAACTTAATATAACTATTAAATAATAATATTATAAATATACAAAGTGAACCAATCCACTTTTCATTCATTTAATACATTCTAGTTTTGTTTCAAATTGCGCGGCCACTCCTGTCAAATTTTTGTAATTATCAGCATTGCAAAATATAAATACATTAGCTTGTTTTGACAAGTGCTCATTAATAATCTTGAATTTTAGAAACCAGGTGAGAAAATTACATTTGTACGCAGAAATAAAATATTATTTGTTCATCATAGACTTACAGATTGACATGGTGTGTAATCGAGTAGGTGCTTAACGATCCTAAGAATACTTTTTAAAAAATTTCAGCCATCTATCTTTAGAAGTAGGTGAGTAGATCACAAACAGGATTGCCATCAGACCGACGCATAATTACATAGAACAGATGATCATTGGTCAGAGGTATCATCACAAAAAATCGGACTTCTTTCTAGAAAAGAGGCCGCGAAGTTGTCACTTTATTAATCTGTTTATAAAGCTTTCCTGCAGACTGACTGACAGAACCATGAATAAAATAGATATCATGATAACCTTCATAAGAAAATCCAGACCTCTATTTTTAATAGCAGTCGAGATAATCATATGTTTCCCTTCTTTAAATGTTGTTTACTTTTTGAAAAAAAAATATATTTCTAATTGCTTAGACTTATTTAAAATAAAGCTTTTTTATTCTTACAAAATTTTAAACTAAAATAATAAAAAAATGTCTTTACAATATCTAAATTCGATATTTTTGCACATTCTTTAAAAACTCGCACACCTACATAAAATAACATAACACAGACGAATATAATTATAGCATTATTTCTTTATAAGGACACTACACGAGCTTTTATAGCAGCTTTTCTATAGGTAGAGTTTGTGTGTCTATCTATCTTAATACTTATGTATAAAGAGTATGTTGTAACCAATTTTACAAACCCAAAATTTTATCTTTGTATTGTACCTAGTTACTGAACTACTCCAGAGCGTCCTTGTTTTATTATTAATTAATGGATCACTGACTTCTTTAGCTGGAAAAAAAGTGACAAAAGAAACTTTATTACTTTATGATATCAATTAACAGGGATAACAATATCCTAGAAATCCAAGCTTAAGGTCAGGTTAAAGTTCTGTTTAAAGTTTCTTGTAGTTCAAATCTTTAAAATAATATCGCTTTAGATTGTTGGCTTGAAAAAAAACGAATAAATCCACCAATAAAACATTAAGAAATAATATAATTTAACAACATCTAAAATAAAACTTTTTACCTTTGAATCATAACAAACAAATATTGTAATTTGTAGAAATGCTTACTTTATTGTTGACATAGAGTTAGAAAAGTTTAGCTTTCAGAAATAAAAAATAAGTTGAGCAATTAGATATTGAAAAGGAGGAGAAAATGGTATATAAACAATGAACAAAAATAAAACTTTTTATAATGTATAAAAAGTAATTTCTGAGAGAAATAAGAAAAAACTTCTTTGATTGTTCTAAAGCACAAAAAGCTTATGGTGTTTGTTAGTTTGGAGATTGTCAGACTGTTGCAAAGGGGGAAGGGAAGGGACATTGGGTAGTAAAAAAGGAGTGTATGATTGCACTATGCTTGACCAAAGAAATGGACTATCCATAAAGAATAAAAACCCTATTCCTTACTTTGAATATGGACCACTTTGCTACCCCACCCACCCTTTAGATTTTATATAAAAATAAAACACAAACTTCAATGGTAACTATACAATATCTACAATTTGGGCTAGATTAACATGTAAGCTATATAGAAAAAATCACGTATCTTATCTTATTACTCATAATTTTCAGGGGGAAAAATAAAAGTCTTATTTTTTCATTTCTCCACGGAAAACTGCCTACATTACTATTCAGTAAATAATCATTACAAGAGTGGCGGGTGGCTGCATAAAATGTGTGTGGAAAGTTTTCATAAAAACGTGTCTGAAATAAAAGTTAACTCAAGGAGAAATGTAAAAAAAAGTACAGCAGACTACAATAAAATATTTCTTTTATTTATTCATGAAGATCCATAAAAAAGTATGTACTTTTATTGCCTCAAATAATAAATAAATGATAAATCTGAAAAAATGATCTCAAAATATTATCTTAAAATCCACTATTTCTTTGTGGAAGCTGCAGCTAAGCCAAACTTATATTAACGACTTTCATGAAACTGCAAACAAAGAAGTTTTAAACTAAGCCGCAACCCTCAGACACCCTTAGCTAAACTCAGTTAGAGCCACCCTCAGTAAATCTTATCCTAATTTTGATTTCCCTTCAGATGAAGGCACGGGGGCCGAGGCACGGTTAAAAAGTACCAATACATATGTAATAAAATTAGAAATAAACATAAAGATATCTTTAATTGCCAAGCAGCATGCTTACATTCTATTTTTGTATGTATAATATTTGCCACTAAACACACTTCTAGTTTCCTATTCATAGGAAACCTCTTTACCTTTACTTGTATAATATTATTCTATCTGAACAAAAGAAGGAAAGAAATATTGATGATACATGATTCTTTTTCTTCCTTAGGACGTTAATTACTTTCTTATTCATATATCTTCACTCACAGACAAATATTCTGTAAATCCTATTTAGGTGAAATCGGTAAACATACAAAAGTGGGTAATACTTATAATTGCTATTGTCTTATCGGTTTCAAACTTTGCATGATGATTCCTAAAACAGATATGTACGACTTAGAAAGCGTAGCAAATCTATAATCGTTACCAAGCAGATTTAAAAGATTTAAAACAAGCAGATTTTTTTCTTATTTATGACAAGTTTTTGTATGTTAAAATTATCTATTTCATCTCTATAATCAAGTACTAAAAACGTCAGTATGTCCATAAACAGTGTTGTGTATTTAATCAGTTTTGCAACAAATTTATTTACAATTTTGTGTAGACTTAATATTAAGTTTATTCAGTTCTGACACTCTACAAGTGTTAATGTTCGTTTGTCCTTCCATTTCAGAGCTTCGATTTTATGGATTTTGTCATCCTTGTTTTAATTTTGGTTGTGTAATAGGCCAACTTCCTTCATTGGACATTGATACTTCTTGTAAAACGACTCCACAAAAGTTACCGTTACTTACTTTTCTGCGAATTCGAAGTTAAAAAACTTTTTTTGCAAATATAAAAATTCTTACAGAAATAATAAAATTAGCTGAAAGAAAAAAATCTAAATTTATTAATTAGAACTTTAAAAATGTTGTAGGGTTTCTTTATGAACTTTGTGTTAGTGTTTCTTTAATTTCGCATATCATGACATCTTCATAGAGTTTCAAAATCCTAAAAATACACAACATCAAATAAATCAAAAGAAAAGTAAAAAGTGTGAGGCCATGCTGTTGATAAATGTGTGCAAGTGAAGCCAACCATTTCCTGTTACGTAAGACAATCGCGTTTCCAAGTAGTATTTATTTGTAAGAATAATCTTATTAAACTACGAACCATGATTGTGTTTTAATTATGTTTTCTTTTAAATAGAAATATGTTTAAGTTTGCACATTTGCGTACAGCAAAAAAAGATTACAAATTTTAGAACATCGCACTAGTAAACAAAAGTAAATCTAAATCCACTCTGCAATACTTATATACTTTATACCTATAATAAATCTTTGATAATTAATAATATCCATAATTGGTAACTAAAGCATTCTGTATTCTAGATATACCTACAACAAGACAATTATGTCCAAAAGTGGCGGAGCAAGAACAAACTAATAATATTCTTACACAAACACAAATATGAATTGTGATATATTAAGTAAATCTTTATTCTAAATTCAGATTTAAAAAAAAATTGTACTAGGGGGGGGGGGATTGTCTAATGAGTTTACCCCTTATTCCCTCACATATTGGACATACTTGAGTGAAAGGTTGAGGATGGTTTAGCTATCCAAGTGTTTATGTGACCGATATAGTTTAAAGAATTTTAAAAGTAACAATTATGAAACAGTGCAATTTAAGAAACTGTTGTACCTGATGTATCGACATATAATAATCATAGAGCATCTATTAGAGGACTTATATATTTTTATACAATTTTTGGATAATTAGAATATTTTGGTAATCTTTTCCTAATTACTCGTCTATAATATATTTCATAACATTATTACCAACTACCAAATGAAGTGTAATCTATAAATAAAATAACCGGTTGTCTGTGAGTCTCTGTGTCTATCTGCACCGAAGGATTTTTTAATAATATAAAGATAAGAAACTTAGCTTTATTTTTTTTTATAGATTTTTGGAAATGTAGTGTGGCTGCACATTTTTGTGAATTCATAGAAATATTTTTCAGTCACCAAAACTTTTCAACTAATTTCAATGTTGTACTAAATATAATAATATTAAGGTGAACACACTGCAACAATGTATGAAGAACATGCTTGGAAGCTTTACCAAGCACAGGCACATCATTCATGCAGGATACACGTTCGCTGGACAAGGTTCCTGGATACTACAGGTAGGATATTATAACTCAGGAGGGGGGGGGGAGGGGTTAAACATAAGAATACAGAAGCACAAAGATTTATAGATATTTTAAATATATTTTGTGAAAATGTCAGTATTAGACCCATTTCGCATGGATTTTGTGACAATGTACTATGGTTTTAATGATTTGGCAGTCTTTAGCATTTTTGATGGACAGAATATTTCATAAAGTATCTAATTTATTAATTTAAAACTGGAAATGGAAAATGAAATCTATAAAACTGAATAAAAATTCCAAAGCAATTATAGATTTGCATACTGATAGCAAAATATTAATATATATTTCATTTAATTACTTTTTGCAAAATAAAAAGAAAAATTGATATATGTATTTATAATTTTCATTCTTAAATTTATAAACAGACCATCTATAATACAAAGTAGCTTGATGTCTGTCCGTCTGTCTATCTGTCTGTCCGTCTGTCTGTCCGTACCTTAAGACCTCGGTAACCACTGAACAGATCTTATTCTACTCTTCAGGGTATATACCTATTGGTCAGGTGGTGGTTTTAAGCTATTTCTTGGGGGGTGGGACACCCCCAGCCCCCAAAAATGAAAATCCCCTCCCCCCCAAAAAAATGAATTTTCTGGGGAAACTACTTTACATAAATTCGCAGCACCAGAATTTTTTTTTTTTTTTTTTTAAATAACCTCATGGGGCAAAGCCCCTAAAGGCTAGGGAAGCCGCTAGTGTTTTTTAAAGCGTAGCTTTCCTCACTCCGTATGTATGTTTATAGTGAGTATTTCTCTGTTAAAAATGTTTGAAAGGGTCTTATGTGTGTCAACTATTATATTTCTAAAAACATTTGAACCTCTTTTTGATGTCATTAGATTTTTTTCCTATTTTACAACTGTAAGTTTATCCACCTTTTTGGTCAATTTATATCAAGAACCAAGAATTTAAATTTACGAGGGAACATTAAGATGCCACATTATCAGCAAATAGCACTGTAAAGGAAGGGAGGGGACAATGTGGAGTATAACAAATTTCATTCAAATATCCCCCAATAGGATTTATCTATGAAAGTCATAATTACGGACTTTTAATATCTCTATTGAATAATTTATCTTTCCAGTACCTTCATTGTCATCTCTTCTTACTTAACTTGATGTGAATATTTTTTATGTAAAATATATCTTTCCAAGAAGCTACACAAATAATATTTTTCCAGTTATTAAAACGACCAAGCTAATGTTGCTTGATTTACTTCTACAAGAGACAAAATGAATTGGAAATTATTGCTAAAATCGAAATATATCTTCATGTCTTAGAATAGTGTATTTAAATAAATAGGTTGAAAAACATACTAACTTTAAAATATTTCTAGTTACTTTCATTTACCTTAAACATATTATACTGCATTTAAGTATGGATATTCAAATTGTTTTAAGATAATTATAGTATTTTTAAAATATTGTAAAAAACGTTCGAAATAATGAACTTTTTGTAGCGAAGCTACTCCTCACGTCACCATTTTTGTCTATCGTTTATTTAGTTTTCTTCTTCTTCTTCTATTAGCCCTTTGCCTTGCCTATTCATACTGGTTCATCATCTCTGACAGGTAGACCAAGAAATCTGGCTGTCTCGATGGGTGTGCTCCATAGGTTTTTCACTGTTAAAGACGTAGGGTTCTGACTACAGTTGAAAAGATGTTCTGTAGTGTGCAGTTCTGGACATTTTGGACATGTGTCCGGCACAAACTTGTTTGGATCCTTGTTAATCCTGGCCAGGAAAGTGTTTAGGTATGAACTATACCCTGAACGCAGCTGGGCCAGTGTGGATCTTGTTGTTCTTGGGAGAGAGTTTTCATCTTTACTGATGGCTGGAGGTTTAGCTTGGAGGACTTTATTGTTCGCCATTTTGGCAATAGAGTCTCTCACTGATTCTGTGTGTATTTGTTTGAGTCTGGATTTGTAGTCCTTTTCAGGTAAATCTGGATGGGATATAGAGTTTACCTGTGCACCAAACTCGGAAACAAGTGTATTTCTCATTTTGCGGAAATTTCTGGGACGGGCTGGGACCAGGTTACACCTGTTGGGATGGTTGGGACGCTGTGTGGCCAGCAGAAACTGCTTGCTGAGCATCTGGCAGTGATCCTTTACAGGCATAACTTTCGTTTCTGCATGTAAATGATCGATGTCTGTAATTTCATGGCAGCCTGTCGCCGTTCTTAGAGCTGTATTTTGGGCAGCTTGCAGTTTGTCCCAGTTTGTGTCGCTGAGGGTGGGGGTGAAGATGGGGCAGCAGTAGTTTAAGAGTGATTGTCCGATGGACTTGTAGGTGTTGACCATCACCTCTTTTTCTTTACCCCATGTGGTACCGGATAGAGCCTTTAAGATGTTGTTTTTGGCGTTTAGTCTTGTTCTTAGGTCTTTAGTGTGATGGTTAAAACAGAACATGTTGTCATATGTGACCCCTAAGAATTTAGGGTGTTTGACAGATGGAACAGTCTCGCCGTTGATTTTAACATCTAGTACTGTGCTGGCTTCATTTGAGAATGTGGTGAAAACTGTTGCAGATGATTTTGATGGTGAAATGAATAGGTTACGGCCTTTGAACCAGTTATCAAGAACTGAAAGATAAGCATTCAGGTCTTTAACCACTGGATCAATTAGTGGTCCTCGTCCTAGTACATTTGAATCATCAGCATAGGTAACCAGGAGGATGTTTGCTGGAGGGCTTGGCATTGATGACATGTACAGGTTGAACAAGACTGGTGAAAGTACACCTCCTTGGGGGACGCCTTGTTTAACAACTCTGTAATTTGATCTGGAACCTCTAAATTCTACAAATGTTTGCCTACCTCTGAGATAGGCGCACAGGAAGCGTGTCACGTAACTGTTGAGCGGCAGGGATTTTATATCCTGGAGGAGAAGGTGGTGGTCGACCGTATCAAAGGCCTTTGATAGGTCGATTGCAACAGATACTGTACGTTCTACAGGCTTCTTCATGTTGAGGCCGGTGGTGATGAAGTTGTTGATGGTGTGTAAGGCAGTGGTGGTGGATCTGCCCTTCCTAAAGCCGTGCTGATGGTCTGCAAGGTTCACCGCTTCATTCACCTGAGGTAGGAGAAGGGCTTCCAGGATCTTGCTGGCAGGACAAAGAAGTGATACAGGTCGATAACTTGTACCCTGGTCTGCTGGTTTCCCAGGTTTCAGGAGTGGTATTATCTTCCCTGTTTTCCAAATGCTGGGTATGTGGGTGTTGAGAAGGCTCAGGTTAAAGATGTCAGTTAGGTATTTAATACCCTTTGGACCGAGATGTTTCAGCATTATTGGAGAGAGTCCGTCCGGCCCAAGGGCCTTAGAATTCTTAGACTTCTTGATTGCCTCAAGTGTCTGTGTGGGGGTAAATCTGACTGCTCTACTCTTAGATTTCTTCTTCATATTCCTGAGGGTTCGTCTAAGAGCTTGTACAGGCTTGGTGTCGGATCGTGGGGTGTATTGCGAGTTGAAGCTGTTGGCCATGGTTCTCGGGTTGTTGGTCATTTTGCCGCCGAAACTTATGCCTTGGTTGTCAGGTTGGACAGGTTTATTGTTTAGGCCTTTAATGGTGTTCCAAAGTTTCTTAGAACCAGGATCGCATTTTGAAAGGTGTTCATGCCATTTACTTTTCCGGTGTTCATTAATGGCTTTGTTGATCTCCTTGTTGATATCTGGGAGTCTTGCATCACTTGGGTTATTCTGCTTTATTTCATCCCTTTGTTCTATGAGTCTGGCCGCAGCTGTAGGAACAGCATTGTAGACTTTAGGGATGCGTCCGGCAGGAATACAAGTCTTGGCTGCCTTCAAAAGGGTGTTTCGAAAAAATTTCTCTGCGTTGAAAACATTTATTACTTCTCTGGCGGTGTTGAAAGATTTTTCTGTTATTGCAGTAAATTTAGTCCAGTTGGCTCTTGAGAAGTTTATGAAGGTCCTGTTTTTAGTGTTGGATTTTTTGAAGGTTGCTGAAAGACTTATTGTGATGGGAAGATGGTCAGAGTTTAGTTTCCTTTCTACTTTCCAGGTGGTGTATGGAATAAGACTTGATGACGCAATACTAATGTCCGGAGCAGTGGATGTGCCATTGGCTATTCTGGTGGGCAGGTCTTCGTTGATGATACCAAATTCTTTCCCTGCAATTGTGTTTACAAGGTGTCTGCCTCTTTGGTCAGGATTTGATTCTGAATACCAGAGCTCGTTGTGTGCATTAAAATCGCCGATGACGTAGGAATTTTTGCCAAGTCCATCATATATATGTTCAAGGGGGGGAACATAATTGGGTGTGTTGCAGCTACTTTGTGGTGGGATGTAGATGTTTCTTATGTAGAGATCTTCCTTGTTTATGCCAGGAATCTTGATGGTAATTGATTCTAGGAACTCATCTTGTTCTAGAATGGCAGGTGTCGGTTCTACATTGAAGTTAAGATCTTTATGTACCATAAAGGCAAGACCTCCCCCTTTGTTGGTTCGATCTTTACGTACCAGGGTGTAGTTAGGTAGCTTTGATAGTTTAGATCTATCTGATAGCTTGGTTTCTTGTAGGGCAGCAACAGGGATGTTGTTCTTCCCAAGGTAGTGGAGAAGATCGTCGCGTTTCTTGGTTAATCCGTTGATGTTGTATTGTAATATATTCACATTATATTCCTCATCTTCTTTGCTCGCCTGTGGGGGGTTGTTACAGAAGGGCGGGGCACTCCTTATTTAGTTTTAACATTTGTCCTCGTTTGTTGAATGTAAAGTGGCTTATGATTGGCATATAATCCAAACTAGCTCTCTGGTTGGCCCGGTTGTGTATAATGATTACTTGATTTTAAAAAGTTGATTTTATTAATTATCTGTATAAGGGAACACATACATACATTATTGTTTCAAAAAGCCTCACCATTGTTAGGCGTAATGGTAAAAACGCTTTTTCAGAGTGTTTATAATATAAATAGCAGAATATAAGAGAATTAAATGTGTAAGATATTTGAATAGAAAAGCCTAGAGCGTGTTGTATGTAATATTTCCCTTCAAAATAGACTTAAAAGTTCAGAATCATCATATTATGGTTTAGTTATTCAACAAATGTTTTTAGTCATAAGTGAAAGAAATTTACAATAAGAAAATTATCAACAAGCAAGAAGCTTAACTTTTGTTTTCTTATGAACCTATTATATGATCCCTATTTAGTTTTTTTATATTTATAATACCGAATGATTTCTAGTTGTTTAAATTTTATAATGAACACTCTTTTACTCATCTCCCTCTAAACTCTAATCTTCTACTTTGCTGGAGTATAAAGATGTCAAGAAAGAAAATATCTCATTACAAATACAAGTCATAAGAATCAGGGATACCGGGATACAATTATGGATATAAAATTTGATATTTTAGACAATTAAAGAGGTTACAGCGCTTATTATTATTATAATTTTCTTTTATTTAATTTGGGTAAGGGTGAAATAATAGTGTGATGAACAAATTTACTCCAAGATATTAATACCTATCTGTTGGTAGGTTGGTAATTGCAATGCACACTTCACATTCTTTCTCAATAATTGTTGTAACTGTTTTCATACTATATACTTATTACTCACATGCAAAATTTCTACCCTTCAAATAAATATTTCAAAGGCATAAAGTAAAACGTATTTTATCACATTTTCCCCGCTTCTCTCCCTAATAGGAGGCCAAATTTATTTGGTAAAAATATCTCTTCCTTTTTCAGTTGTTTAACATAAGTTTAGGCATTGACCAGCCAAACTTTTGTAAACTAGTTTCAAATAGAACACATTCATCAGGATGTAAAAAGGGCCATAAACGAGAAAAGTTTTTTTTTAGATGCATAGCAGCTTTGCTAGTCACAATTCCCCCCATATTTGTTTAATCTTTCTCGTAATAAAAAAAAGTGGTTATTTTAATTTAGATATCGAGTTAAGAATAATGGAATCTTACTTTCGTTCAACCATTGCTAAATCGTTTTCATATAGTAAAACGTTTTTAAAAATAGTGTAAAGTTTCTTGTAATTTTTTGGTACTGTTTTTTTTAGTAAATTTGATTAAGATAATTTTTTATAGATGATTAATTTAACATTAAGCAGTATAATTTTAATGGTCAACTAAAAACTTTTGTTTGCTAAAATATTTGAAACTTTTATATTAATTTTCAAACTTTTTTAGATTTGTTGGAATAATGTAAAAGGAAAAAATTTTAAACATTTTTCCCCCCACAATTTACGTTTTATCTTCTGATATAGACAATGAAATAATTAAGATTATAGGCATACAGACAAACATTAGTAAAACAAGTCTTTAACATCTGCTTGTCCGTGTTTGTCTTAATGAATGGTTACAGTATGAAGTCTGAATTTCTAGAACTAGGAAAATTTCTGTACTTCTTATTTATGAAATCTAATATTTACCTGTATATTTCAGTTTTAACCCTTCAGTATTTCCTTTCCTTTAGTTAATTTTTTTATATCATTTCAATTTCAAACTCATGTATTTCTTAACATGTAAATAAAAAAGACTTTCTATATTGTTTTGTTTTATTTGCTACATTTTTTTTGTTGGGCGGGAGGATGGGGTGGGACAGTTCCTAACCAAAGTGTTAGAATGTAGGTAAGTTTGTTAGTATGCATAGTGTAAATGTGTGTTAGTATATATATATAATGTGAATGTGTGCTAGTATGCCGCAGGTCCAAATAAGATTATAATATGTATGAAAGGCTTACTATACTTTTATACAACATTTGCCTCCTTTTTTAGCGGCTTGGATGCTCTATATATTTATATTTTCTCCACTTTTAATTTAATTTCATATTTATAGTTAAGGAAGTTAATTAGTGAAATTCATGGAATAAACATAGTTTTTATTACTTCGTGACAAGCTAACTTCAATGGAACTCATATATTTGCCAATTTAAATCTGCCAAGTTAATCAAAAATGTGGCAAATTAGTTATTATTAATTTAAGTATTGCATTGCAGCTCCACATACAGAACTTGGAAATTGAAAGCAGTGATTTCATTTTCCAATATTATCCAGGGATAAGGGGATACAAGTTTCCTATATTAACCAGGGATTCAGGGATACGAGTTTCCAATATTACCCAGAGACAGGGATACCAGTTTCCAATATTACTCAGGGATACTAGTTTCCAATATTACTGAGAGATAAAGGGATACCAGTTTCCAATATTACTCAGTGATATGGGGATACCAGTTTCCAATATTACCCAGGGAAACGGGGATACAAGTTTCCAATATCATCCAGGCATACAGGGAAACCAGTTTCCAATATTGCTGTGAGATACAGGGATACCAGTTTCCATTATTACTGAAAGATTCAGGGATACCAGTTTCCAATGTTACTGAGAGAAACAGGGATACCAGTTTCCAATATTAGCCAGGGATAAAGAGATACTAGTTTCCAATATTACCCAGGGAAACGGGGATACAAGTTTTCAATATTATCCAGGCATACAGGAAAACCAGTTTCCAATATTGCTGAGAGAAACAGGGATACCAGTTTCCAATATTACTGAGATATACAGGGATACCAGATTCCAATGTTACTGAGAGAAATAGGGATACCAGTTTCCAATATTATCCAGGAATAAAGAGATACCAGTTTCCAATATTACCCAGGGTTATTTTCCAATTTTACCCAGGGAAACTGAGTTACCAGTTTCCAATATTACCCAGGGTTAAGGAGATACTAGTTTCCAACATTACCCAGAGATATGGGGATACCAGTTTCCAATATTAACTAGGGTTACAAGGATACTAATTTCCAACATTACCCAGGGTTACATGGATACCAGTTTCCAATATTATCTAGGGAAACAGAGTTACCAGTTTCCAATATTACCCAGGGTTAAGGAGATACTAGTTTCCAACATTACCCAGAGATATGGGGATACCA
>LS046898.1:9970-31433 GCA_900241095.1 Acartia tonsa
TCTATCTATCTATCTATCTATCTATCTATCTATCTATCTATCTATCTATCTATCTATCTATCTATATATCTATCTATGTTCATACATGTATATCTATTTTTATATCTAGGTATCTCTAAGCAGAATGGTAATGGATATAATGAAATGGTTAACTCTTTATATTCTTGTCACCTTTGCTTTCTCATGTGGTAAGTAAGTTATAATTATTAATATTAACTTATCAATTACATAGCCTAGTTTTAGAGTAGTTTAGCCACAGAAATTGTTCTTGCTTACTTTATCAGACAGTAAATTTATTTAGGTCATTAATTTAAAACCTTAGAAAAACTTTCCATCTTCCGTACAAAGTAACCCCTTTTCAGTTTTATATACTTATTAAGAAAGAATTTTTTATTAGAGTGCTGATCTAATTTTCTCATTAAAAATTATTTTGAACATGAATGACAACATCCATAAGTGGTGTAGAAACAATGACACTATTGGAAAGACTAAAAACTGAAACAAGAATAGGGTATTCTATAGTGTCGAATGAAGATAAGAAGAAAATGTCTGTTTGTTTACCTAATGTATGTAAGAAAATACAATGGCTTGCCCATTTTATATATATGGGTCTAACTAATTCTTTTACTCTTTATCCTAATACATTTATTATACTGTATGTCCTCATTTCAAAGATCTTATTATTTTTTCCTAGCATTTTTAATCTATTGATAACTCTAGAAAAATCCATAAAATAATTCGTTTTTTAACCAAAAGATAAAAAATGGAAATTTATCACAAATGTGGATTAACCAGCTACTAAAGTATTATGTAGAGCTAAATTTTCAATTAAACCAACACTCTAGCTGTAGCAAATAACTGGATATTAATTATAAATAGGTATGAACCAGCTACTATGGTATTATGCGGAGCTAGAGAAACAAAAGTGTATTGATGACACAGTGGGAAAAGACAACGATGGCAGAGAAGCTGATTTTGTTATTGGTGCTTCAAGAAGAAAATCACAGGTAAAATTTTGTCATAGCCTTAAATTAATTGATTTGTCCATCTATGTATTTTTAAGCAATGACATTTCAATCTGGCAAAAAAGCTTCAAAATTATAAATACCGGCCATTCTATTTAGATTAATAATAGCCTCTCTCCCTAGGATAAATATCTTGAAACAATCAACGGGTTCCCTGAAAGTACCTAGTAGAGCACAGAATCATCCCCCTCCCCTACCAGTATAATTGAAAATAACGGGGTAGTTTTTCTAGTTAGATACAGGGAATCCCAACAGGATAGGGACACTACAGGTAAAGGCCCTGCAGGGTTATAGCCGCCAGCCGAGGTCAGGCATAAGTAAAAAAAATACCAGCCCCCTTATAAGGGGAGGGGTTTCTGTGTTTACTAGACATTTTAAGGGCAAGCACCAAACCATCTAAGACATAAATAAAGCTGAGCAAAAAAAATGAATTAATTTAAATTTCTTAACCGATTTACCCTTGTTTACCCTATCTTACATAATATGTATTACATATGCCCCGTTTTTTGCTATTATTGATGTATGATAAATTGAGTAAGTTTGTTCAAGTATTCTCAAGCAGAAAATAAGTTTATTAACGCACAATACCTTTAAATAATATGGTCAAAATCAGGGATTAATGGATAGGTAATAAAAAGCTAAAAACAAGTGAAAAGCTATTTTGTAATTGAAATTTTTTAAGGAAGTTAGTCGCTTATCAAATTGTAGTTTTAATTAAACCACGCTTGGATGCTTAAGAAAATTACTTGACCTATATGGATTTCGATTTTATAGACCATGCAACTAATTTATGTTTTTTGAACGGCCTCTTTTCTACGGTATATAGCTGGCTGACGTGCAGCTGCCAAGCCCTGATAATGATAATAATATTCCTCAAGAGATGTGATTAATTATACTCACTAGCTTCATAACATCATTTTTATACACATCAAATTTCAATGAAAAAGCTTTTATCTATAATAAGAAAGTAAAACTATATCTGTCCGTCTAAGATTTAAGATCTTGAGAACCGCTGAATTAATTGACGATTGGTGGCAATACAGATATTGGAGACACTCTCAAATGTTGATTATAATAATAGGACAGTCTCTCTGTCGGTAATGTAACTTAAATCAACCAGATAAATTTCACTCTGCTTGTCATTTGTTTTATATTTGATCAATAGCTATACAGCGAGAGGTATGAATGGACAGACAACATAACTGAAGTAAAAGTTACACCTTCAAAGTGACCAAAATAGTTTAGATTTTAGAATACTTTGAAAATTGTTCCCCATTCTTAAGTGAAAAACTTCTGAAACAAAAACTTGACTTTTCTTCAAAGTGTTTAGTTTTCTTTTGGTAAAACTTTTTTTTCACAGAATAGCAACGTATTTTTTGGACAAAAATAACTGAGTAACAGAAATTGCATATGTGTTCCTTTTCTTTTAACAAAAAAATACTATTTTTTTCCCTATTAAGTACATTTAAAACTATAGCTTCAAAATTGTATCAAGTCGGATTTACAAAGTAGGACGAAGTTTTTTTTCTCTCGACAGAAAGTTGCCAAACGGATGTACCTAAATATTAAGTTTGTACTTTGTTTTAACCGTCATAATAAAACCTCACTCATTTTGTAATAAGGATTCAATATCAGCTAAATTTGTTTTATTATTTTTGTTAGGTAATGTTTTTACTTTCGCAATGCTCAAATATTTGCTGTAAAATATTTAATAAAAAGAAACATTTTACTTTTTGCTTTGGAAAAAGTTGGAACATTTTATTTTTAAGATGGCATTTTTACCCATTGTCAAAAGTACAACTAAATTTTGTCTGCCAAATAAAATTATTTGTGGCTTCGTTTTAGGGATAGGAGGTGGGAAATAAACTGCTTAACTTTTTTGTTTTTTTAAAAATGGTGTTGAGAGTTGGTGGTACAATTTATCTTTCCCAAAAATGGATATGAAAAAAATCACCTGAAAAAGCTTAAATGAAAAGGGCAGCATTTTCGGAGTATTATGGTCTAAACATAAAGTCTCAGAGACAAATACACATCCTGTTATTTTTACATAAAAATAAAACTTGCCATGCCTATTGCTGTACCTTGTAAATTTTTTAAGGCGATTGTAATCATAATATCATTAAATTAAAACTTACGATCATTGAAAATCCGATTATTTTAAAAACTGTATTGCCTATCAAAATATTGGACTATTAGGCATTATTTTCTCATTTTATAATTGTTAAATTGTCCGTACCAACATTCTGCCACAAATATAAGAGTAAAAGTAAGATATAGTAGAGAAAAAATGCTAATAAATCATAAACACAACATATATTTTATGTAGCTACATGTAGAATTCCTAAAGTATACAGTCTACAGATTTGATCTGTTGAAAATGCTCATTGATGAAAACTAGTTTGCCTAGTTTTAATGAAAAGCTTCAATTAACCTATGTATTCATTTCAAACATTCCAAAAATGTAAAAAGAAATAACTAAGAAATAAAAAAATGGGATATGAATGCCGATAACCACTGTTTTTTTTTCAAGGTGTATTGTCTAAAATAATTTCATATTCTAGTTGAATTGTGTTGGTTTTATGACATTTGTTTTATAATTTATTAAGAAAAATGTTGCCCTTTTTAAAATAGAAGTAACTATGCCCATAAATCTGTGCTTACATCTGTATCTGTAGTAGATAAAAGTAAAGTTTCTGTGATATGATAGTAATATTTTGTAGTTTGATATTCTAGTTGAAAATATATTTCCTTGTTAGTGTATACTTTGCAACTTCGGAAAAGCTTTAGAATTTAAATATATGGGCTGAATACCCATCATCTTTCATATGGTCTTTTGAGTACCCCCCTTGCAATAGTGACAAAAATACAAAATATTATGTTTGTATTCTTTCTTTACTTTTCCTGACATAAATTATTTCTATCTTTTTCTTTGTTATAACATCTTCTTCTAATATTATTTTATTTTTCTCTTTTTATTTTCTTTTATTTCTTTTTAACTTATATCACTCCAATTTATTCCTAATCTTTGGTGTTTTCTCTATCAATATCTCCATAGAGATAAACATTTTTGAATAAATTCACTGTCTTCCTCCTTCATACATTATTTCTTCTGAATTCTAAAAGACCTATAGCCAGTGACCTATTTGAAACTTTTGGATAATGATAATATTTCATCTGTAAAATGAGAACCAAAGTAGTATTTATATATGCTCATAGTGTCAACTAAAAAATACTTCTCTAATATATCTCCCCTAGCATCTAGGGGAGATATATTCAAAGGCGGAGGAAAGGTGTTGCAAAACAAACCAATAAGAAGACCAATTCAAACTAAACAAAATTGGAGAACTCAATCGGGTTAGTGGTTTGCAAGACCTCAAAAAACTTACTAATTAATATTATAGGATTGATTATGTATTTGCACCAATTAACTGGTTCCATTACTACAAAAGCTTAATAAAGCTATATTTACCATTTAATAATTTTTCTCATTTGAATAAAGTTTAAATGATAAGCCTTTAAAATATTTATACATGTACTTTAAGGCAGCATAAATTGAATAGATATGCTTACAGAGTTTCTATTTCTATTTATCCAAAGAAAGGAACAACTTTTAAGAATATCAATTCAATGTAATGGCATTAAAAAATAACAACCAAGTCAAGTTAAAAGAAAGTCATACCCCCGCAAAACAGTTGATCAGTTCATGCCACAGACCAATTCAACAATCAAAATATGCTTCTTTGACTTTAAATTTGTTGATTAAATACAACTAGGTGGTGTATCCACTAAAATGACAGATTTATATATTACACTTTCCTAAAACTTACACCTCCATTCAATGAACTTATGTTAGAGTATATGTTGGGGGGGGGGGGGGGGGGGTAAATTTTAAGGTGCCCTTTGCAAACCCCCTGTCAAACCCCGCGGCATGCCACGGGTAATGATACTATTCACTAACGCTGTTACTAAATTTTTCCATATTTAATATTCACATTATTTGCATTATCCAATTAAAATTGAGAATTTTAATATTTACATACATGAAATAGGATAATATATAAACTGATTTCCTCATGATCTTAGTATTAGGTTCCAGACCTATCAATTTTTATTTCAGTGGGAAAGCTACCATACTGAGTACAGGGGTAGGTAATAATAAGCAATCTTTTGCTAGGAATGCGGGTTCTTTAACAGATGATTTGTCTTAAAATAGTTGACGGTACGTCGAGCTAATTCCTGTGTTATCAATAGTTGTTTTTCCCTAGCATTTAGTGAAAAATCCTTTTGCGATAGGTAAAGGACCTTGATTTTGTTGTAAAAAAAAGATTTTGTGATAGATAATATTTTGGGGCCAAATCGTTCTTAATAGCTTTTAAGCTTGTTTAGACCAATTAAAAACTTCCCTGAAAATGGAACTTTCAGCCTAGCAATATATGAAATCTTAACAGACTTACATATACCATGTTACCCTAATTGATAGAATGATTAAGAGTAATAAAATGTTACTTAAATCATTTTGAGAAGTAGAAAAAAAGTTACCCTTTTTTGACGTTTCTATGAACCTAAGAATATGGAAAGTCCAATAGCAGACAAACCCAATATTGTCCTGTTGTGACGTCATAAATCTCGGGATATGAGAAGGGAAGGAAGTTTATGGGGTTCTCCTTTCCCTTTTCCGAAATTTATGACGTCACAACAGGATAATTATATGGGCTTTTTCCAATTGCAAAACATTTTTTATGTTCTACACATACATATAATCGAATTATTTGAAGGTGGTAAAAAGATTAAATACAGCAGAAATGATCATTGTAGCACCCTTACTCATATTTGTATATCAATATTTTCCTTAATAATGTATACTGGTTACTTGGGTCTAAAAGGATAAGATGATGGACGATTTATTTATATACACACACATACATACTTCTTTAAAATGAATTTGTTGGTTGAATAGTTTAGACACTGATTTTAAAACAACTTTAAACAATTGAAACAAAAAAGATTTAAAGCCAAACAATGATAGAACATGCTTTGAAAACTTTTGATACCAGTATAATTTACAGTCCAATGTCCCCTCCCTCCCTGCATAATATATCATTCATTATCATGGGATAAAGGGTTATTTAAAAGGAATGATAAGCGATGGATATCTAAAGAGAACGAATAACATTTTTTTTAAATCGAGAGTCTGAAGGACACATAGACAAACCACTAAATAATAGTGTTTAACTGTTTGTCTCAGTTCCCTAAAAATGTTTTTGAATCTAGCAGTGAAGCTTCTTATTGGTCTCAAGAAGGTTTACAACTTTTTTGGGGTAGAGTTTTCAACCTCCTAAGAAAACTTTTCTCTAGTAAATATTGTTCCCTGTCCTAATAAAAAGAAACTTTAAAAAACTAAAATTGATAATGTAAGTCGACATTTCCATTTATAAAATGGAGTCCTCTAGGTGTGTATCAGCCAGATACTTATATAGTAGCTTAGCATATAAATTATACCCTTTATATTTTATAGAAAATTTCCTTTTACTTTTCTCCCTTTTACACAATCCTCTTCCCTTCTAATCGATGAACTATCTATAAATAAATAAGAGGGGAAATGGCAAGCTAAAATGACGATAATTTTTCTGTCATAATATCCAATTATATTCTACATCCATTATCCCTGCAATTTTGGCAATATTGTTTCTTATTATTATTTTCAATACATCTATTGTCCTCTTAATAGATTCTTACACTAAGGTTTTTTTCTCCCAATATTATGAAACATTTTTAATAAACAAAAATATGTGACGATCAATGGAGAAGATCATTTAATAAGTAGTGAATAAATATTCTTTTGGTATAGTATACCTTTGGAAAAAAAGTAGCAAAGTATGTAGAAAATTATTGTTTAGCCTAAACTAAACATGAAAAACTTTTGGTACTTTTACAACAAGTGCCTGTTGAGCGCTACCCTTTCCCCCACCCTAGTTATTTTATAATAGATTGAAAGTAAGGAGGGAGGGGAAGGTTTTCTTATCCTAACCCTGTGTGGCTACCCTGTACTAAAATAGACTACATCTAAGACTATTTATGTGATCAACGTAATATCGATAATATGTAAGCCTCATAAACTTGTAATAAAACAAAGTTAACATTTTAAAACCATGATTTATGTCGATGATATACCAGCCATTGACATAATGGCATATGGAACCTTTTTATATTGATTTATTTAACACCAAATCATTCATTTTTTATATTTTTAAGCTCTGTTTATAAATAAGTGAAACTGTCGATTGTTTTCCCGTATACATGTCCCTAGGAAGATTATGGGACCGGAAGAAGAAAACCAGAGAAATGTTTTACTTTGAATGCTTTCTGGGGCAGCTAGGGTTCTGTTCAATATTATTCAATATATTTCTGGGGCAGCTAGGGTTCTGTTCAATATTATTCAATATATTTCTGGGGCAGCTAGGGTTCTGTTCAATATTATTCAATATATTTCTGGGGCAGCTAGGGTTCTGTTCAATATTATTCAATATATTTCTGGGGCAGCTAGGGTTCTGTTCAATATTATTCAATATATTTCTGGGGCAGCTAGGGTTCTGTTCAATATTATTCTGGGGCAGCTAGGGTTTCTGTTCAATATTATTCGTAATCATTATATTGCTGGTTGGTCATTTTTATAAATTCCTTTACTCTTTTAGTAGCTCACTATATAAGTTACTGTGATTTATAGTAGCGAATCTACTCTATGATTTAATATGGGGGAAATGTGATATTCTTGGATGCCATTTCGGGTATATTGATAATTTTTCTGTTAAGATACCCAGATATCTTTATGAATAAGACAATTCAAAGAAAGTAACCTAATAACTAATAAGACAATATGGTTATAGTACTTTGTGTACCAGTGTAATTTAAAGTTTAGTCTCTCATCCCACCCCTGGAAGATACCCTTTTCCAAACAGCATCCAGTACACAATTTACTTTGTCTATGTCAGTAAAGCAATAAGAGCCCATGGTACTGACAGACCGGCGAACCAAGCAGATCATATTCTTTGACATAGGAAATTTTAACACACACAAAAAAGCCGCCGAGAATATCACATTTTCCCACAGCTTTACAGATTGACAGACGGACGGACAGATAAAAAAGTGATTTTCTTTACAATGTAATAGTTTGGCAAATTTCTGACACAATTTTAAGTTAAGAAGAATAGTTCTAAACA
The DNA here is from genome assembly GCA_900241095.1 of Acartia tonsa. Lineage (NCBI taxonomy): Eukaryota > Metazoa > Arthropoda > Copepoda > Calanoida > Acartiidae > Acartia > Acartia tonsa. The sequence goes on from LS046898.1 coordinate 18,213, forward strand.
TTTCTTGCAATATATGTATACATATATGTATTTCTTGTAAAAGAGTGCCTTAACAGGGAGGATCGGGATATTTGCCAACGTTCTATTAACAGGCCTTTATATTCGTTGGTTTAAAAAAAATGTCCAAAGAAAACTTTTGTATACGAAAAGGGTAATTTTGTACATTATAATTTGGGGTATACATAATTTTATCGTGCAATGTTTATACTTTATGATTCCCGTAAAAGTAAATTTAGGTATACTGTTAAATAAAGTAGAAAAGTTTTGTATCTGTAAAAATTAAGATTTTAATAAGAATTAAACCGGTTGAGTTCTCCAATTCAAGTATATCCCATGGTGTTTTTTTTGGCTATTTTATTTATATATTTAAGTCTCTTGGAAAGGTTATGGCTATATTCCCCTACAAGACACTAATATGAAAGATTAACATTAAAGTGCAATACAATAAATAAAATTTGAGAGCTACAATCAGTCATTGGTGAATGAATAAAATTTTCATGTTCAGGGTACTGTGCTATATTTTTCTACAGTGTTTTATTTTTTCAAATATTGAACAGGAACCCTGTGATAGAAAAGGTCGGAAATGGCAAGATCATTCATGTACACATAAACTTTAACCAAAATTCTCAACAAAACCTCTGGATGTGGTTCTCATTTTCATTTGGTTTTTATCAGGGATCTTAAGGGATAGGATATTGGATGATATATTGGTTGTTACATTCCCAATGATGATAAACATAAATACCCTTTCTGTAGGTTAAAATTATTGGTTTATATAAAGTTTGATACAAGCTAATCACAATTAATCAAAAGTACCAGTTTTTGAGCCAACAAATAACATAACGTGGTTATGTTATTTTGGTAAAAATTTATTTCCTATTATAGTGTGAAGTCTGTCAAAACTTATAATAAGTTAGCTTTGAATAATTGAATTCCGTAGAATAAAACTTTCTAGAAATTATATCCTTGCTTGACAAATTTCGTTGCATGTTTTACATGAATCCAAAAAATATTAACATAGGTGTTTGTTTGCAAGGAATCTCTTTTTAAGTTTATCGAATTTTAGGGTCGGATGGGCCATCTAAATATATAATGTCTATTTATTTTATTTATTATTATTTTTATTTTAGCTTGCCTATGAGAGAAATAACAACATAGTAGTTGAAATCAACCATTGTTTGGCCTATAGAAGATTTGAAAAGTAAGTTTTTATGTTCAGTAATATCTAAAGAACGGCAGTTTTCCTTGAAAAGTTCTTCTTAACAAAATAAATTTGTATTTAAAATTTGTGAAAAGATGAAATATTTAGAATCTATAAATGTATAAACTGATACTTTTATCAACTTTGCTACAGAAACAAACTTTACAAGTTTATGAGTATCCCAACAAGTTCACTAATTCCTATAGCACAATTGGCTTTTATTTAATGTCTTTTATACTTTCTTCAGTAAATTTTAGAAATCCAAATTTGCTTATTTCCATAAGGTACTAATTAAAAGTTAAATTTTAGAAACATCCTATAACTTAAATTTTCGTATCTGTTGACAACTGACCAACGGTCCCTGATTCTGAAGAATTTATACCATCACAAAAAATTATTCAGTTACTGAAATATTCTAATACATCGATTGACTGAATTGTTCTACTCTTACTGTATAACTAAACTTTTGTTTTTCTTGATAATTATGTTAGCTTGCTATTGCTGCCCTACTTATGGTTATTTTTATTTGTTGAATTTAAAACTCACAAAAAAATTAAATTAAAAGTGTATTTTGCATTACATATTGTTTTATACACATACACAGGATATTTTCACAAATATATTTCCATTTATTTATATTCTATTTATGTGTATTTTGTAACCCTGTAAAACTTAGTAATTGTGTATGGACACTGTTAATATTTAGTATTTGGGAGACCTCTCAAACTTTGTTCTGGGCGAGTTTTGGTCTCGTAGATCTTGACAACTTTGAACTCACTGGTATCAAGGCGTTCACAAGGTAGGACCGTAATTATTTCAATGTACAATGTACAAAGACATGTCTGTCCGTTAATCTGAATGTTATCAACGCGTTTTTAAGGTACTATTTACTCATTTATTCGTGGAAAAGCTACTTTATAATTCATTTTGTCCATGACAAATTACTTCATTTTCAATGTCTTTACGGATATTAGTAAAAGATTTTTTTTTATTTATTTAACTCTTTAAAGTTATAATATTGTACTTATACGTTAAGATCTTGCTAACCACTAAAACTGCAGTTTAGAAAAGCCTTATTTTGGTTATTTGATGGTTTTTATTCTATTATAATTTTATTTTAAAGTTCTACTATAGTTTTATGCTATAATTCTAAACCTTTGGGATACTGATCGAGGATAAAAAAAATCCCAGAAATTATAATGTATAATGTATATATTGTAGATTAACCTATAAACAAAACAAAATTTAGAATTTGAGCCACTAACATCTTTATTAAGGTTCTGGGGTCTAACCATGTTCGGATCTTTCTCCGTGATTAACATCATTGTCCTGCTCAACCTGTTGATCGCCATGATGAATCACAGCTACCAGATGATTTCGGTAAACTCGGTAAGTCAGCGCAGCCCACGGTCACGCGACGATTGCAACTTTTCCGCGGCATTGCTCTCATTAAAAAATATTTTTTTCTCAATGGTTTAACATATAAACTGTAAAAGGTCAATTTTAGTATATATGTATACAATTTTTATAGCATTTATGCAAAAAAATATACCTTATTTTACGTATTCATGTATTTAACAAACAAAGTAGAATATAAATACTCCCCCAAACCCTTTTCTCTTTTATTTTGGAAGAGCACCGCGTAACAGGCTGTACATGTCATAAAATCGGTCATTTTGTAATCGTCTTGTGACCGTGGGGGTAACTCCAGGGTAATTTATAAAATTTAGAAGGTGGCCATACCCGAAAAATGTTAAATATTTTTTTAAAGCAATGATTTTTCAAAAAAAATGCTTTGTATATAAAAAGCTTATATGAGTAATTAGGGTGTTCGAAATTTGTTGATTACGTTTTTTAAAAGATGTATTAAGTTTAAACTACATGGAATTGTATTGAAAAAAGGGTGTATTTTTTACTCAAAGCCCTTATTTCAGTAAATTTTATTATCTTCATGGTTTAGAAATTACAAATGGTATATCTTTGATTGCCTGCAATACTGCCACCAACAGAGTTTTCTTTACACATTTTTTGAACACCCGGTATTATAAAAAATCTAACAGAAAATCAAATTATTTTTCGACTATGGGTTTCCACACTTTTTTCTAAAAGACCTTGGAGGCAAGACGTCACAAGTCCCCTTTCTGCTGACTCACCTTCAATACACACAAAAAATATCCCAATTTTTCATGTTCTGTTTAGTTAAAGGTGTTAATTATTATTATTATTATTTAGAAAATGTTTAGTAAATGCCTTCACAGCTCTACTACTAGTTTTATATTTGTTCTTGTTTCAAAACAAACTTATAACAAAATTAGTTTTATCCAATATATTTAAAATCATTTCATAAATTCATATTATTTTGCTCAATTTTTAAGCCCTAATTCTGTTGATTTTATCAGAATTTAAATCTTAAAAATTGTCATAAAAATTCATGTTCACCCTTTACTCTTTTTCATTACAGCTCTCCCGTTATTATTTTTATTTTCTATAAAGTTTTTTCTTAATAATTGACTTTGAAAAACTTATTTTCCTACTATTTGAAGAAAATATATGAAATGATTAAATAAAAATATAATGGATAAATATACAAAAACATTGTTAAAATCTTCAATGCAGTTTCTGATAATAGATTATAATCATTCTTGGCAGTTATTGAGTTTTAATTGGTTGGTTAATAAAGTTGAGAGTCTAAATGTTTCAACCACTAATTGTAATCTACAGAAGAGGTAATTTTGTATATCATCATATGGGCTGTACATCAATTTTTCGGCCATTGTCTTATCCCTTTAGATCCCTGATTGACCCTGTAAAGTTTTTAACAAAAAGTTTGCAGTTCTATTCAAAATCAACCAAAATATGACTTTTTGTGTTAGAAATCTACATACATGCTTGCATACATAGTTTTATGCACTAATAGCACATTATAGATATGTCTTACAAAATAATTTGTTTAAAAACACCTCTCATAACACTAAATCTATTATTTTAAAACCCTTTGTATCAAGTCATAGAAGTTCATTTTTGTTCTAGATTAGTTATAATTTTTGATTTTTTCACAAAGAATGATAAAATACTATATTTATTCTTAAATTGCATTTGAAGATTTTACTTTGTGTTGATCAATGTTTAGAAAAAAAATAACTCTACCTTAGTTTGTTCTGTCTTCTACTAATGGCATAAACATTTTTATTAAAAGAAAACATTATAATATATTATCAAACATTACATATGTGCAGAAACGAGACTTATTCTTTTTTTTTATATTTTAGTGCTCTATACATTATCGAAAAACTATATTAATATGTTGTTTTTTTTGGGGTGGGGCAGAATAGCAACTCTAAAGTTGTATTTGTTAGTTAGTCTTAATTATCACAACAGCAATGAAAAAAGTTAGGAGAAAAACACGAGGATGGGGGAAGGGGGCAATGTACTGTGAAAGATACCTCCCAAATTTTACAAACTTGTTCTTCCTATGGTTAGCTTAATAAAAATGATTGATATGAACAAAGTTGCAATATCTACCAATATTTTTTAAAGGGTTATTATGTTTATCATGTTAATTGTTCCTGGAATTAAGTGATAAATCAGAGAAAAAATACTTTGCTACTTTTTAACATATGCTTTCTGTTTAATATTATTAATATATACTTGACCTTCTATAATGCATATAGCACTTTTATTATTAAACATAAAAAATAAATGGGATAGAAAGATGCCACCATTTCTACTACTATATGTTTAGTTAATATTTAGAGGAAAAAACCTAATAAACATTTAGTACAAATGTCTGTCTGAATAAAAACTTTTATATTAGATTTATCTCTGCAAAAAATACTAATAAGACTGCAAATTGTTTTACATTAAATTAACATTTAAAAATATAATAGTTGGGAAATTTAAAATTTCTAAATATATTTAAGAACATTGGATTTTTATTTTATTATTTATATTTTTACATTTTAATTCAAAGTTAAATAAACGAAGGGATGGGGGACTTAATTTTACAAGTACTTATGTATATAAATTACTTTAAATCTTTAAGATAAATCTATTAATAACATAATTATAAAAAAGTTTTATATTAACTTTAATCTTGTTATTCTGGATTAGATAAAAAATCCTCTTAAATTTTATACTTCAAATATCTCAATTAGTTTTCTTTTCTTGGTAATGATCTTTCATTATTTTAATATTTTTTTTTCTTTTCCTAACCTAACCAACTGAATAAAGATTTCTAAGAGTTAGAAGAAACAAAGTTAAAGTTAATATATATCAAATTCAAAAGCCTAAAAAATATAAACTTTTAGAATAGAAATTTAAATTATACTCCATAAAATGTTTCTGTTTCAGTTCAACTTTTTTCTTGTTAGAATATAGTCCAAATGATAATTAATATCTAATTCAATGAGTACATAGAGTATTGCTGTAAAGCTTAATGCTTACAATCAAGCACAAAATTACTATAAAATCTGGTTATAAATAATAATAACTCAGAGGTGAAAGGTAGGTTTTGCAACCATTCAATATAGATTGAAAAAGAATTTTTTTTCTTGAAATAAGTTTCCAGATTACATTTAAATGAAAAAATTTCCATTAACTACAATTATGTAACCTAATTAGATACTTATGCAGAATCAAATTTAATCATTTAGGAGTAAAATTTCCTTTTAAATTTAACAAGATAATTCATATAATTAACAATATAAAAAAGTAAAAAAATTGAAATTTTTAGTTCAAGGCTTTAAAAGAAGGTAGAAAGAAGAATGATATTCAGGTATGAACAGAACTCATATAGGTGTATACAGAAAGCAAATTTGATATTAACAGATAACATCTTTCAAAGAATAATTTTTGTCTATGGAAATTTTAAAAGTTTGGATTGGTTCCTCAAGTTTGTACTGGCACATATTAACGTTTTACTGCTCTTATGTTGAAATATTAAAGGATGAGTTTTGGTAGTTCTTTCGAAAGCTGTATACATCTATGTTTTTAAAATGCACAAGTATTACATATTTGCTTTATTTGAGAGAAAAATATTTTTTTGAAAGGAAGGCTTTTTATATGTTAACATTTGCCATAATTATTAAATTTTTTCAAGATATGGATTTTTGTAAGAATTTGGAATGAATGAAACTAGAAATAGACTTTTCATATTCAGTTAAAGGAACCCTGCATGAAATACCCCGCTTTAACGGCTGAAAGCCTGCCACGAGTAGACCCAATACTCAAAATTTGAAGCCTTCAGCTTCAATAACAAAAAAGTTACAAACATTTCAAAATGATTATTTTAGTACAATGAAAATTTTTAAGTTTTGAAAGATTTTCATTGCTAATGATGGAAATTTCAATATTAAATTACGTCGTCTGGAAGCAAAATTAAAAGCTTATCTTAGTAAGAAACTGAAGACTGAAATTTCTTGTCAACATTCCCATTATCATGGAGCATAATTAAGTAGAAAAATGGATGCCAGTCAGACCTCTTTTTACCAGGTTTTAGGCTATTTTTATATTTTGTAATTTTTCTCAATATCTTTGGTGTTTATGGTCTGATTTTCAAAATTTTTTCAGTTATAGATATCAAATTAAATTTCCTGTCGTTTCAAGAAAACAAACATGGCAGTCAGACTGTTTTTTTTAGCAGTTTTTGGGCTCTTTTTATATGTTTTACATATTTCCCCATATCTTTGGTGTTTTTGGTCAAATTTTCAAACTTTTTGGGATATCAGTATCAAAATAATTTTTCGATTGTTATGTGCATCTTTTATGTTGTCATCATACAAAACAAAACAAGGTTTTGTGTTTATTTTCTTTGATAAATCTATTCTTGATTTTAGAAAATACACTTTAAATCTACTTGTACACCTTCCTATCCACGATTTTTTGTGCTTCGCTACTTATGGATGTTGTCATCCTTGTTATAGTCAAAATGTCTTTAAAACATTCGGTTTTAATTGCATATGAAAGCGTAAAATCATAGGGGAAAAATTAAACTAATTTAAGTAATACAGATGCTCAGCTGTGATTGGTTGTTCAGCGGACTCAGCCTTCTGATTGGCTGGAAATCCTACAGGCTGGCATTATCAGGCTACAGTACTCTCAGTACAATGCAAATCAAACTGAATTTTTTTTAATGATTTTGACTATAAAGAAGAGTGTTTTTATTGTAAAAATGTTATCAGTTACTGGGATCCTAAGTTTCTGCCAAAAATAAGATTATAATTTTCTTTCTAGGCGACGTATTTAAATAATGAAATTCTATTATTAGCAATGAAAAACTTTCAAAATTTTCATTGTACTAAAAATATAATTTTGAAATGTCTGTAATTTTTTTGTTATTGAAGCTGGAGGCTTCAAATATTGGGTATTGGGTCTACTTGTGGCAGTCTTTCAGCAGTTAAAGCGGTATATTTCATGCATGGTTCCTTTTATATGCAAGTTGTAAAAAAGATTTTTGGTATTGTATGCCCTCTCCTAAATCTAAAATAAGTCTTCTATTACTTATCCTATACCTATTTTTTATTAATACATCCAACATTATATAGCTAAGAAAAAGAAAAAAGAAGAGATGATTAAGGTTTCCTCCCCCAAAATGGTTATTAAACTTCAAACCTAATAACCTTCCCTAGACCGAAGGAAGGCTTCCTGTAAAGGAGTTCCATACTAGATCCGCAATTAGCAAGATCCAATTCTTAACATTGACAGACAGACATCTAATGGTGATTTATAATCTATCCGCACAATGACTCTATTTTATTTATTCTCATTAACAGTTTTTAAAGGATATAATGCTGTAATTAATTTCCCAATTATATAGAGTTTAAGTTCAAGTTTATAAAGCAACAATGCATTATGTATTAAAAATGATATCCATAAGTTACAGCTGTGTTTATTATATTTATATACAACAAGAAACTTTATTAGTTCTATTGTTATATTTCTCATTGCACTATGCTGCAAATAAAAAGATTCTTGAATAATCATTGTTCATTTATTGCAGCATAAATAATAACCATGAAAAAATCTTAAATGATTATTGGAATAACTACATATTGCAATTGTACAAAGATAAAAAAATTTATTTTAATAAGATTTAAACTGCTCTTGAAACCAGTTGCATTAAAAATGTTTATAAGTTGATGATAAATATTTGGATTGTATATCTACATTTTAGTATTTTTCTTTAAAGCATGGTTTTACTTTAAACAAAAACTAATAAGAAGATTACATCAATCTTTTTGATGTTGAAGATTTTTTCATCTTCAAACAAATGTACCTTCTCAATGTTCTTCTTTTTCATGGGTATTTTATTAGTAGATATACTTAAAACGAGACATAAATTCTTAAAGATAATGAATAGTTTGTAAAATCTTACTCAACTATTATTTAACACAAATGAAAACACTAATTATCAATTAATTGTAAATTTGATAAAATTATAATAATTAGCAGTGACTTTATTGCATGTTACAATTGAATAAAATGTACATAATCATAAGAGGTTAACAAAAGCCTGGATTAAAAAGTACAATAAACTGTTTTTTCAAACATAAAGTTTTACAAGTGTGATATTAGGGAAATGTAATAGTTTTAGATTAACTGTGGATATACTAAAAATAATACATAAAAGCTAAAAACGTTAGATTTTGTGACATGCACCCAGAGTTAGGTATGGATTGGTGTACACAGACATAACTTAATTATAAACTAACTGCACTAATAAAATGTATAATATTACCAAAAAAATATGCTTGCCTCTAAGAAGTAAGAGGAAAGTAAAATGTTTATGTGTGCTTTTGATGCACTTTTTAAGATAAGCATTTTGTGTAAAAGAACTTGGAAATGTATACCTCTTATGTAATTTTTCTTTGCTGACAGTCAAACTCTTGACAGAATGTGCTTTTTATACTCACATTTTGATAAGGATGTCACAATACTTTCTCATAATTAATTCCATTTTTCCTTTTACCAATTTAATTTTAGGAGTAATGAAATAATCTACTTTAATGAAGAAGTGAAGCAAGGAAATACAAATTAAAGCAATATTCAAATGTTAAATGTGTATTATTTTTAAACAATTTAAAATCCAATGATGAGTAGGCAGGTTTTCGTCAGAAATTGTAACTTAATCAAATATAATTGTCTTGAAATTAATATCTATGATGATTATTAGTGACTATTTTAAACTTTAATATCTTAGTAAAAGTATAAAAAAATACGTAAAAACGTAAAAATAGTTCAGTTTGAACTTTTCATTCAAGAAAACACAATTGTTCAAGAAAAGGTTTGAATTAAATTTATATTAAATATGTAAATAGTTTTGTAATGTCCAAATATTGTAAATAAACTGTGTTTTGTATTTAGAAAATAGACAATTGTTTAATACATTTTATGACAGTGTTGAAAATTATATTATTGTCATTATGTTTGTCTATCTAATTTTGTATTATTGCTTTAATGCAAAAAAAAATTTATGCTTATTTGAATGCAGCTTATTTTGACAATGCCTTTAACTTCATATTTCCAAATAACTAAACATACTTTTTAACATTATTTTTTTTAAATTCAAGATTCAATAATCTTGCATTTGTTATTTATCATCAAAACTATATTTTTTCAGGAGAAGGCTGACACAGAGTGGAAATTTGCTCGCAGTAAGCTTTGGATCTCATACTTTGAGGAGGGGGGCACTGTGCCGCCCCCTTTCAACATCATACCAACTCCTAAATCTCTGTTCTACTTCCTGAAGTGGCTGTGGACACGAGTGTTCAGGGGGTCCACCAAGATGAAGAAAGAGCACCTGCAGACGGTGAGGGTAGGGCATGCTTATTATTATTATTACTTTTTTTAAATACAGAGTGTTTTGGTTGGGATATTTGATAACATTTTATAAAAAAAAATAATTGTGATATTTAATTATAAAATATTGGCACTCAGACACAAATTAAAACTATTAGCCCTCACTACTTTTTGTTATCACAAATCCCCAACTTTTTTGTATAGTATATGTATTAGGGTGGGTTGATTACAAAATTTTAATTTTAGTACTTTTACTGAAAAAGACAAATTTTGAAATTGACCAACTCTTTACTGAGTGTACTGTACATAAAAAACTTTGTCGTCGTAAATTAATTTATTATTAGAAGTGTTTACCAATATTGTTTAGGCAGAGCTACTCTACAAGTGTTCTTTGTAATTTTTGCAAGGAGGACAAAATTCATAAACAAAAATAATTGTATTGTACTTGTACTAATTAGATTAGATTTAATTTTAAACTTTTCAGAGAATGCTACATTTTTTTAAAGAATGAGTAAAAAAGTTTAACTTTAGCAATAAAGATTAGTTTAGAATTTTTGGTGAATTGTCATTTCCTATAAAAAAACTTAAATATTTAAATATCAATTATTTTTAATCTTAGACTAACATATTAACTATAGAGAGAATGAATATTTATTAGGGGTTTTTATTTGTCATTCTTAAAATCATATAGTTTATGGAGATCCTAAGACACGCCTCATCAAAACACCATATTCAAACAATCTAAGGTAAAGGAAGAGCATTACAGACTGACCAATCAAGACAAAAAAAAACATCCAAACTGTTTGATTGTTTGTGTTTTGTTAGAACATGTGTTTTCAATGTATTTATTTTTCTATTTCAGAATTATTATAAAAAACACATCAACTAATCTTGCTATCCTTAGGAAAATGTGAAAATGTTTTGCTTTGTTATCAATTGAATGCAATTCAAAAAATATATATTTCTATTTGATTTTGTAATTTGCAAAGATCCCTTTTATAACTATCTCACTTTCTTTTAATAATTTCTGTTGAAGCTAGGTAACTTTATTTAACAATTTACTATTTTGATATATTTTTTCACTATTTAAAATCTATAAAACAAGATAAACTTTTAAAAAACTGTAATATCATTGAATTGTGCTTCTTCATTCATTCATTCATTTAGGTACTTTGTAAATATTTAAAAAACGTCTTAAAAATGTAATTTGTTAGATCATTGTTTTAAAGGAAAAATTTAACACTAATAATTCCTTTGGGGCCATCCAGTTGTGGATAAATAATTTGTATAAAACCCTTGAGGTTGATAGGGGGAATTTCGCCATTTTTTTACAGTCACTTTTTAAAAGCAAAAATATAGAAGCATTTATTTATACATACATAAAAATTAAACAACCATGTAAATTTTGTGTGTAGTCATCCTAACTAAATGGTGATTCTCTATAAGTGCAATTTCGCTTTTCATCAAACAACATTATAAAAGTGCAGTTAGCAGAAAATATCTAGGGACGGACCTGCAGCTGCATATTAATCCGATGAATAAAATCTTAAATCACAAGAAATGCAAAAAATTTCTGCTTTTATAACTGTATCTGTAATATCTAAAACCAAGAAGATATACATTTAAATGTTATTAAATTGTAAAAAAATCATAAAAGGAATTATACAAAGCCATTTACCTGATATTTCCCCCTGTAATTGTATTCAAGTTGTATAAGTCTAAGATGAAAATAGACTAAAAACTAATAAAAAAAAACAATGCATAAATATCAAATTTAATCAAAATAACTGTTTTTTTTTCAAAATAGACTGCAACACATTTGACATTTTTTTTTTGCAAAGATATGTTTACTTTTGGATTTTATAAGAGGGCGGGCACATTTTATACCTCCTGCGCACCCATTGTTTTTGGATTACAAAATCCCTTTCAAGTTTCACAGGGTTTTATATTGGCCCAGTAATCCTTGCCAATGTCTTCTAATGTGAAAATTCCAAAAAGCTTGCAAATCAACCTGACCTAATATCCATAAAAGTGAACTTTAACAAAAATAATAAAACATAAGCAATTTCGGGTCCCGCAATTTCATATTTTCAAATAGATTGAAAATAAGGAAACTATAGGGATGGTAATAGTTAAAGAATTGAAAATTAAAACTCTTTGCTTAAGGAAGGTTTGGAAATAAAAGGAAGATTCAAATAGGCCTCATTTAAAATCAGAGCTATTTGTCGGACTTACAGTAAGAAAAATACACAAATAACTCTGTCTCTTCAAATTGAAACATTTAAAAAAATGTAGGTTTTGTGTACATTTTGAGATGTAAAAATTTTTGCGGGTGTGAGGCAAAATAAATGTGCAAAATGAAATTTATCTAAAGTGACTGTCATTTTCACAAACTAGATTGCAGAAAAAGAAACATTTACCATTTGATATTGCATTTTTTTTATATTTTATTTATTCTAACAAAATTTATTTATCTTTCACATTTACAATGTCATAGCTTATCTTTATCTTGGAACACCTGCCAAAACTCTAGGCCATGGTGATGTAATAATTGAGTAGCTTCCACGAGAATTGCGGGTCAATCTCCTCGTGCATCTGAATCCTAACTTCAGAGAATCATGGCTACATACATACATACATCTTTAACTAATTTAAAATAAGTTTAATTGTGATATTTGCTTGTAATTGCCACACCTATATAAGTTAAGATATATCAATTCAATAGATTTTCTGTAATGAAATTTCATTAAATTATATATTTGTTTTTATAAATTTTACTTTTTCGTTATTAAGAAAAAGACAATTAATGATTATAATAAAAGACCATTTATTAAGAAAAAGACAATTAATAAAAAAGGTAATTATAAACAGAAGCCTAATTAAATTAATCCATTTTAGTCGTTTTTCCTTTTTTTCCCCCAGCTGCGTCGCCCCTAATTACAGGAGCCATTCCCGTGAAATGAGATGGAAAGTATCCCTCTTCAAATAGCCTAAAAACTTTTGTTAGGTTCAAATGATACTTTTCTGAAATTTAAGCAATGATCGCCCCAGCATAAATTTTTTTTCTCTATTTTTCAAACAACGTTCAAATTTTGCTCCTAGACCTTCTTTAATAAGAATATCCTTATACTAAAGTAACAGGATGTCTGTTTGTCTGTCTGTGTGTTTGTACCGAAGGATCTCGCTAACCGCTGAACCGATCGGGTTCTCCTTAACAGGGTAGA
>LS046899.1:0-13937 GCA_900241095.1 Acartia tonsa
AAAGTCCTGCACTATGGCAGAAACAACAAAGAGTATCAATACCAAATGTACAACAAGATACTGGAGAAAGTGGACTCTGAAAAGGATATTGGTGTTCTTGTTAATAAATCAGGCAAACCTAGTGAACAGTGCATCAAAGCATCAAGAACTGCAAATGGTATTCTGTCCCAAATTTCAAGAACTTTTCACTATAGGGATAAGAAAGTTTTTCTTGATCTCTATAAGAGACATGTCAGAGTACACTTGGAGTATGCCACACCTGCCTGGTCCCCTTGGCAAGCAGGTGACTGTGAACTTCTGGAGAAGGTTCAAAGGAGAGCTGTTAATATGATTTCTGGACTTAATGGCACCTATGAAGAAAAGTTGAAGCATTTAAATCTTCAAACTCTATCACAAAGAAGATTTAGAGCAGATATGATTGAAACTTACAAGATTTTAAACAACATAAGCCATATTAATCCTGAAGTCTGGTTCACAAGATCAAACCCCAACAGAGTCTCCACCCGCTCATCTGTACCTAACCCAGATTTGAACTTTAATCTACCCTTCCGCAAAACAGAGATTGGCAAAAAATCTTTTAGTTCTAGAGCTGTAAGAGGCTGGAACAATCTCCCAAGTGAAATAAAATTCTCTACCAGCCTGGCTCAAATCAAAGTAAAGATTGATAAATACCTGAAAGAAACTTGATTTTTATGTTAGCACCTCCTTTATGGCCCTAAACGGGGCTCGTCGGAGTATATATTTATATTATATTATTATTATAAATTGAAGACAATTTTTTTTCCAAAGGCCAGATAAATAAATCATAACAAGGATGACAACATCCATGAAAGAAAAGCTCTGAAACGATAGAACATACGAACATTAACACTTGCAGAGTGTCAGAATTGAATAATCAGAATATAAATGTATAAAAGTTTACACAAAATTGTAAGTAAATTTGTTGAAAAACTGCTTAAATACAGGATAATGTTTAAGGACATGCTTACAGTTACATTTTATAGTTTGGCTCTACTAGTGGATACAAAACGACGAATTTCAAAACAGCGAATGTTACAAAAAGGCGAAATTATAAAAAGGCGAATGTTACAAAACGGCAAAATTACAAAACGCCGTTTTGTATCCACTCCCTATTCAGGATGTATTTTTTAAAAATCGAAAATCTAAGAACATCATCAAAAATTTTGCTTATCAACACCTATTGTAAATATTAAATTAGTCTATTTAAAAAAAATATATTAAAAAAGCTGACAAAAAAGAAATATATAGTCCAGTTTTAAATATCTTATTTTAATTTTAATTGAGAAAAAAATCACTGTAACTTTATATATGTTTTTTAATGTCTATATTTTGTATGATGAGAGGTATGTGTTTTTATAAATATGAATAATGAAAATTTAAATATCAACGGCATTTTTACCTATCCCCCTTTTGGAAAGATGCAATGCATCTATAAAATTCATTTAATCAGAAAACAAAAAAGAAACATTAAAGATCTAATTAGGATTTTTCAAAACAAAAAGAATTTTGTATTTAATATTTACTGATTTGTTTTTTTCCTTTATAGGACGTTTGAGAATGAGAACTTGGATTAAAACATTTTTAGAAATCTCCGGACCTAATGATTTCGTTGTACCTATTTTTTATTCGTTATTTAATGAACTAAGATGAGCTAGTTTTTAAAAATATATTAACAATATATTGAAACAAACAATAACATTATATAAATATAGAGTGTAAATTTACAACATAAAATATTATTATTTTTTAGTAGCAGTCTTCTTGGCTGCTGGCTTTTTGGTAACTGGTTTCTTAGTAGCAGCCTTTTTAGGAGCTGACTGCTTTTTATCTGTTGTTTTGTTGTCAGTAGTTGACTTTTTAACTGTAGCTTTCTTATCAGCTACTCGTATTTAATGCCATATAATCGACATAAATAATTAAAGGGTGCAATTTAAAAATGGTTTCTTTTTGTCTGTGCTTTTATTAGCAGCTACTTTCTTTTTCTCTGTAGATTTTTTAGCTGCTGGTTTCTTTTTGTCAGCTGTTTTCTTGGCAGCAGGCTTCTTAGCTGCTGGCTTTTTGGCGGTTGGTTTCTTAACCTCCTTAGCCTTATCTCCAAGTTTATAGCTTCCAGCTCCTTTACCTGAGGATTTGGCCATTTTCAGTGTTCCACCAGTTACACCACGTTTCAGCGCCATTTTTAAATGTACACCAGCTTTATCTGCTGTAACTTTATAGTTGGCACAAATATATTTGAGAATAGCCTGTCTAGAGCTACCTGTTCTGTCCTTTAAAGCTTTCAGGGCGCCAGCAATCATGTCAGCAAAGGGTGGATGGACGGCTGGAACCTTTGGCTTCTTAGCAGCGGCTGTCTTGTCGACCTTTTTGGCAGGAGATACAGTGGTAGCAGTGTCCGCCATTTTATTACTGGTTGTTTAGTGTTGATTGTCAATGAATTTATGATAATGATAACCTGTTGTAAATATATAAACTTAAGAGAGAACCAAAGAGAAAGCAGAATGCTTACAGGTTAAAATCTCGCTCCTGCATATTACATCAATGTACTGTTTAATCACCACCGTGAAACAAAGCTACGACTCCACCCATAAATGCTCATATTTAGAATTCCCGCTCCCAAACTGATGCTTATGCATGTAACATCAAAACCTGAAGTTGATTTGACTCCGCCCATACAAAGAACATTTGAGAATCTCAAACCAAATATTAATTTAAACGCACATAGAGACTCTGTATTCAAAAGGGCAGAAACGGGCTGAAAAAAAGCTTTAAACCATCACAAGACTTAAGTCTGAAAATAACATAACTTGGACCCATCAAGGGACCTATCTTATCTAAAATAGAGAACCCAATCAGTTCAGTAGTTATTGAGTTTTTAAGTTTCAGACAAGAGGCCCGTACTACTTTATATAATAGGATAAGATGTTTAAAAAAAAACTAAATTTATCTGTCAAATTGTTTTTAAATCTTATGGATATATGTATATTATATTTGAATGTATTTAGATTAAAATTCAGTAAATTTCAAAGTGTTTTTTCTTGGAATCCAAACTGGTTTTAATATAGGGCTTAGCAAAGGTCAGATGCGCGGCTGCCAAGCCCTGATACAAATATACATAAAATTAGCATGAAAAACGGACAGGCGGATATAAAGAGTAGGGGTGATTAGTAGTCATATTTACAATAATTTTTAGTAGTCCCTCTTTGAGGTGAGAAAAACTCATTAAGAATTTTGTTAGGGGGAGGGTGGATTTTAGCGCGCTTTGTGTGATATCTTACCTTCCCTAAAGGTAAATGACCCCACCTCCCCCTAAAAAACATCCATATTACCGACAGTCGGACAGACCAGTAAATTGTATAGAAAATTTTTTTTTTTAATTTTTGCCATGGTGAATAGTAGACGAGAACTCGCGTTTCCCACACAGACAGACTGGCTTCTTGAGTTATATAATAGCTTTGCTTTAAACAAACATAAAAATGTAGTTTCGAACAAAAACAAAAAAAAATATTTTTTTAATCATTATAAAGATATATTTCATTAAACTAACAATAACAATATTAAATTTATATTTTTTATATTTTAGTTTATACTTCCTTAGTTGTAGGCTTCTTCACAATATATATTTTTGATAGATTTGACAATTTAACTAGAGATGAATTCGTGTTTTTCATCAGCACAATTGGACACCATGAAATGATTACATTCCTTCTCCACTCTAGCTGCTCTACCTTTAATAACAACTGAGATACACTTCTCCTTGGGAACTTTCTTGCAATCCTTAACAGGTTCATCCCCGCACACAATTCTTTCCATCTGTCTACATTCCTTCGTGTCAACAAATTTACAATTATGCTTAGTTACAAGAGTTTTATCCTCAATGACTTTCATTATATCATCATCAATATTGTTCTCTGACTGGCAGACAATGTTGGATACGGTTATATCACACCATTCGGCAAATTTCTTCTCGCATTTTTTCTGTGTTTTCTGGGTGCAGGTTTCCACGAAAGAAGTTTCACACATTTCCTCAAGTCTGTCATCTGTACCTGGAACCTGCACATCACTACATTTCTGGACCCAAGCAGGACAAAATTTTGAAGGGGGTTCCAAGGTTTGCAGTTTTACAACAGAAGAGCCCATCAAAACAATAGATATTGTTTGCAGTAGTCCAAACATTTTTTTACTGGAATGCCGGCAAGGCACTATTGATACGTGAATTTGAGAAGTCAAAATTATACTGATTATAATCTCAAGAAACATTACTATATTACTTTTTTTGGGTGCCTAATGCACTGCTCATTAATTGATTGCAGACACGCCCACAAGCCCTTATTTGACCGCTCTGTGATAGCTAGATTATGCCCCGCCTATTTTAGGAGACATAGAAAATTATAAAATTATTTTAATGAAGGATTTTTGTCAAAATAAAACATTTGAAACATTTCTTTAATTAAACAACATCCATAAAAGCGAAACTCTTAAACAGTAAGACAAACGAACATTTTCACTTTTAAAGTGTAAGAACTGAAAATGCAAAATATATCTAAGTATAAACAAAATTGTAAGTAAATTTGTTGCAAACCTGCTTAGATACTGCTTAAGGTCATTTTACATTTACATATTTAGTACTTGATTATATAGAGGTTTTTGCTGATAACATTGTACTTTATTATATCCTAGAAATTAGTGTTCCACAAAAAAAGAATATAATAATTACATCACATAAAAAATCGAAGTCAAAAAAAGTTGAAAATCAGAAGGATCTTGTTGAACCAATATTATTTTACTTTTCAGTGAGGCTTCTCATAGGTCAAAGTAGGATTTGTAACTATTTTTAGGAAGATTCTTTGAGTCTGTATGGGAAAACACGAATCACTTGGCTGCTATTTAGGATTGACGACTTCTTAAACCTCTGCGCATCATGTAAACAAAATTTCTTTTTCTATAGGTCTGTCACTAATGATACATTGAAAATTGAAATTCAGGAAAATGTGATTAACTTAGTTGTTATTAAAGAAAGACAGTTGATTTTTATTTTTTTTTAGCGACTCTTTACTCAATGATTTCTTGGTTCGTTAGTCTATAATGCTGTAATGCTATGGTGAACACAAACTTCTTTGATAAATTCTTCTCATTTAAATATTACATAAGAATATTGTGAAAGCTTATTAATAAACATATACTCAGTAGCTCACTTTGTCCATCTGCCTGGAAGTAAATGTTTTTTATGCATACAAAACCTTTTTATCTAATGTTTTTCTAAAGGTTTTGTTTAAGACAATATTGTACTTGGTTATTTAGGAAAACTATTTATATAAAACAGATGACAACATCGATAAAAGCAAAGCTAAACAAATTACATGGCTTAATAAGTTAATATTCAAAATTAGTAATATAAACGACAACTCGGTTTATATCCATCCCATGATTACTTAATACATATATGCTTGCTTGGTCATAGAGGGGCTTCCCTTTTTAACATTATGTCTAATTGATCTAGTAATCAATAATTTCCAAAATCAAGTTAAGAGGATAACTTATGAGAAAAACAGAAAGAGAAAAAAATTATTATGTTAAAATGGACATATATACTCTTTAGTAATTATTATAGAGTTGCTATGATTAATAAATTGTACCTAACTATTACAGGAATCATTATGCAAAGTTTGATATTAATAGGAAAATTCGAATGTGCCTAATTTATCGATGAGAGATATATACGACCCTAAAAAGCTTTGATTAATAATAGTTATTTCTCGTATCGTATTATAAACGGCTTTCCGCGGATATAGAATGTACAATTATTTTACATTTCTATATTCGTAGAAAACTGGATATAATACGATGCTAGACATAGTTTTTTCGTATTCATGAGAACCGGTTCCTATCCACCGGATTCAAATGAATACGAGAAAACATGTTATTATACAACTTTTGGGGCTAGTGTAATAAACAGCCCAATGCCCTCTCCCTTCCTGTAAATTTTTTAGTTTAGAACCCATATGGCATGAGATCAGATATACACTGCATATTAAACATCACAAAGTGTGCATGCAATTATACAAAAATCATACAAGAATATAATTTTAATAAAGTTGCAATTTCTTATACAAAATTTTGGATTTTTGTCATTTGCAGTTAAAGCATACAATGATAGTTATTTATCGCATAATATAAAAAAACAGCTTTCCAAGGGTATAAAAATGTACAATTATAAGATTAAAACTAGTTTTGTTTTCGTGAAAAATTGTCTGTAATACGATGACATACATAATTCTTCAGTGTGGCTGAGAACCAGTTCTAATCCAGCGGATATCAATCGGTTTCAAAGCCATACCGGAAAAAAGTTTATGTCGACAATAAGGCATTTAAAGAAGTAGTAATGACTGACATTTCATTGACATGCCGCCTTATGAGAGTTAATTTGGCTGATATATATGATTACGTTGTGACAATATTTAGTCATTACTCCTAGAATCCTATAACTACCATATAACGCTATTCTAATAGTATTATAGTACAAATGTTAAAAGAATCGTTAAAGAGCGGAAATCCTTGCAATAAATAAAATCCACACCAGACAATCAACCCGTAAGTTGCAAGATATGTATAATTCCTAATAAATTTTTGCTATGATGATATGTCTATAAGACACGGGTACGTATGAACACCAGTTGCCTGTACCAGGTCAAGCCACATAGGTCCTGGGAACAGTTGCACCAATATGGTTCAGTTTTTATACTATTTTCTTTATCTACTTTTGTGCGTGCGTCACTAGTCTCAAAAGGATGTTTATAAGATGCTGTGAGTATTGGTGCAAAAAATATGACGTAACAAAAAAAATTAGCCAATGAGAGGCCGTTATTGACCAATGGTAAAATTTATAGTGGCCTCTCATTGGCTAATTTTTTTTGTTACGTCATATTTTTTGCACAAATACTCACAGCATCGTTTATAAAGATGCTTCCCCGAAGCTCATTTTAGTGCCCATAAAAAAAGGAGATAAATCTAAAATCTTTTGGCCGAATGACGTCATATTATAGTAATGGATTATTCTAATATGAATTATATACTCTAATATACTTCGGCCAAAAGATTTTAGATTTATCCCCCTTTTTAATATTCACTTTTGATAAAAATATTACCTAAAATGTAATTTTTGGGTATAGTCCCTTTCGTGACAACGCCTCTTGAGGGGCATTTCATGTTATTTTTACAGTAGCATTTGATAGGTTATTTTTTTCTTTTCTTTTATAGTCTTTTTGATAGTATATTTACAAATTTTTGAAGAAAAAAAAATTAAATAATTTTGTGAAGACCAAATAATTATAAAAACTGATGTTGGTTGTGCACCTGAAACTCTGAATTACACGTTGTCAAGTCTCATTTTGATGGCTGATGTATGGAAATATAATTCATCATTACATGATAATGCTAGACCTGCCATACAAAGGGTTGATGGCAGGGAGGGAGGGGACATTAGGCTGTTTATTACACTTGTCCCCAAAGCCTAATAGTAACTTTTTAAAAAGTTTTATTTGTTGATTAATAAAGTTAGTGTCCTAACGTTTCAACCATTTGTTGTAATTTACAGTAAAGGTAATTTTGGTATACATGAATTTATCGGCCATTGTTATATACCTTTAGATACCTGGGTTTATAGTATCCAGGCTATACAATGGGGTTAAATCTTACCAGGACTCACCAGTTGACAAACTTAGATGCGGCAGAGTTTGAGGTCATTAGTGCGGCTTTAGATTTTAAAGGTTAGTGGCAGTTCAAAGTAGTTAAAACCGTACACTCACCCAAAATAGTTATTAAGCTTACCAGGTCATATGAAACGCTACCCTGCAAAGGAGAACCATGTCGGTTCAGCAGTTAGCGAACGTACAAACAAACAGACATCCTGTTACTTTATTATAAAGATTGATTTTGTCATTTGTTATATCATCCACGTTATAGCAGCTATTAAAAAAAAACAGCAGCGGATTCTATTATGACTTGCTGCTGGATTAGTATTGTAATGCGGCTACATCTCAAGCTAAAGGCAAGAGGAGATGCACTTGCGGCTGCCAAGCCCTGGGGCCAGCTATTACTATACTACACATGAATAAATTAGGCATTCAAATACTTTGGTTTAATTATTGTTCACTAATCATGAATCATGTTCTCCAGTCATTATATGAATATGCAAATTAATTTATAAAATTAGGCTACTTTAATTTAGGTTTAATTAGGGGTGAAGTTCATGGAAGAAAAGTAATGGTTGCTTTGTCTATTTTGTTCTCAAATTTTAGCAAAAAATATGTTATTTGTGATTTTTGAGAATTAGTCTAACTAATTGATTTCAAATCTAAAATCAATAATAACTGATTATAGTCTTATATTTTTCATTTTTATATCCGCGAAAAGCTGTCTATAATACGATGCGATAGATAACTACTTTATAGATAGGTATGATTTTACAATTATTATACTCTTTAACTTCATTTATTCTATCTTCTTTGTATTTCCTAGTGAAATAACTTGTGCATTTCGCAGCTAGGTTTAGTGATTTTTCATTTAATGTTATTTTGTTATATGATATTCATAACTAGTTGCTTCGCCCCTATACGGGAGATGTTATTGAAATAGCTTTAAACCACTCAAAGACAAATATAAAGGTTTCCTAAAAAGTAAAAAAGTTGGGACTAGCAATTTCTGAGATCTCTAGATTCAGACAACAAAAACCCATACTTTATGCTTTAGGATGTATGTCTTTTAAGATAGATAGGATTTTCTTTTTTAAGTCTTGTTCAATGTTCTTCTGTTCGTCTTCTCTTAATATCTTTAAAACCACTGGACCGTTTTGGTTTAGTTTTTTTAAGGATCATATCACCACAGTTCATGCAAGTGATTCAATTCAGTCTCTTTTGATTGAATTGATACCAGCGGCATACAAATTTTTGACTCAAAGTAAAAATGGATGCACGAAGATTTTTGAATTTGTTATTTAGGATTATTGAATGATAGATTTCACATAAGCTAATTTTAAACGCTCCTTTTCCTGCGCCTATTCATTTTGTTTCTTTTTTACATTGTCTAACAAAATATGCTTTTATGTGCTATTATTTAAGCTTTTTAGGTTTTAAAAAAAAACTTGAGAAATTGGTCACAGTAAATAAAGCTTACTTCAATGCTCAAATTAGTCATTGTGTACTTGAGCTTTGTGTGTGTATGTGTGTGTGTGTGTGTGTGTGGGTGTGGGGGTGTGGGTGGGGGTGTGTGTGTGTTGTGTGTGTGTGTGTGTTTACTTGAGCTCACAGAGTTAAGTCTAATCAGGGATCTCTAGGGATAAGACAATGGCCGATAAATTGATGCCCAACTCCAATGATGATACACAAAGTTACACCTTATGTAGATTACAATTAGTGGTTTAAACGTTTGGACACTGAACTAAATGGACCAACCAATCAAAATTAAATAAAAGTCCCCAAGGTTGTTAAGCCAACGAATAATAAAACTTAACTATAAGACTTTGAGAACTAGTGCAATAAACAGCCCAATGTCCTCTCCCTCCCTGAGTATAATACATTTGTATAGAGGAATGCTTTTAAGAGGATATAAGGATACATTTTTCATGTTGAATTGAAACTGAAAGCCCCCCATCCTTGGGTGTCCCATCACTGCAGCATTAATATCACACCGTAAAATCTTGTGTGAATATACTCATGGATGAAGGGGACTGCTAGGCTGTTTATTACACTAGTCTCTAAAGTTTTATAATAACATCTTCTCATTTGTTGGCTTAACAACAAATCTTGATTGGCTGGTTTATTAAGTTTAGTGTCCAAACGTTTCAACCACTAATTGTA
The DNA here is from genome assembly GCA_900241095.1 of Acartia tonsa. NCBI lineage: Eukaryota > Metazoa > Arthropoda > Copepoda > Calanoida > Acartiidae > Acartia > Acartia tonsa. The sequence continues at coordinate 9,873 of LS046899.1, forward strand.
ATCTACAGAGGGAGTAATTTTGTGTATCATCATTAAGGATGTACACCAATTTTTGGCAATTGTCTTATCCCTTTAGATCCCTGTTTTAAGGTGGGGATTAGTATAACTTTTACAAACCATAATTATATTTGACTTATTTTTAACTATCCCAAAAAATATGTTTGTTAGTGGCAATGATAACACACCCGCCTTTTGACTAATCCATATGGAATTCTTGAAAAAGAACAAATTTTCAACACAGAATATAATATATAGAAAATATCCAGCTTTAAACTAACTCCAAAAAAATACACAAAAAGTTCTCGATCTTTATAGAAATTAAACATGTACAATGTGCATGATGAGAAGCTTTTTATAGTGCCTGTAAAAAATGACGTCATTGGTCAATTAAAATGTATACTGGCCTACCATTGGTTATTTAGTCTGTGTATAGGCCTATCAATGGTTATTTGTATTGTATGACGTAATTTCTTTTATATACTATATAAAGAGCTTCGCGTGATAGTTTTAGGCGCCTTTTTAAAGGCCAACGCACTACACAGATCATAATACCAAACAGCAGAACTGTTTAATGAAATTTAAAGCTTAAAATCAATAACATAAATAAAACGAATTTTTAAGAATTATACTGTTGATCTTAGTTTAAAATTCTTTGCTTTCCCCTTGGGAGTTTTTCATAAAGGAGCTCACAGTGAGCCAACATATTAAATGAACTGGTCAAAATTTATTTTAAGAATAATTTATTTATTTGATATAGAATATACGAGGATATTATGACAATGGAAAAATATTAGTAAATTTAGATTGTTAACATTGGCATCACTTATTGGTCAGTACGTTCATCCAGTAGGAGGGGAAGGGGACGGGGTAATGTTGGTGGATGAGGAGAATCATTATTTTAGCCAGCTACAAGTTTCACTTTATTAGAGCACCTAATAACCTGGTGTAAGATCCAAGTAATATTAAATCCATTTATTTTATCCACATGCTAGCCCATAGTGTCTGCATCGGTTAATGCTTCTGACCTAAACCTTTGTAATCTATATACATAATACAACAAATAGAAAGGAAAAACGGTTGGCAGAACAGCCCACATCATCATGGATAGGGACTAACAGTCTGAAAACAAAAAGAGAAAGATTCATCGGATCTAAAGGGATAAGACAATGGCCAATAATTTCATATACATCCCCAACGTTGATACACAAAAGTTTCCCTTCTGTAGATTACAATTAGTGGTTGAAACATTTGGACACTCATCTAAACCAATCCAAATTCTGTAAAAGTCTCCAAAGTTGCTTAGCCAACGAATAAGAAAACATTTTATAAAACATTGAGGACTGGTGTAAATTTGGGGTATTTTATTGAATTTTGATTTGTTGGTTCATTAAAATGAGTGCCTAAACACTTATTGTAATGTAAAAAAGGAGTAATTTTGTGGGTCAGAATTGGGGATGTAAGTGCATAAATTTTTCGGCCATTGTCTTATCCCTTTAGATCCATGCTAAATACTTATGTTGACTTAATGATTTATTTAGTATTTAGTATGTATGTCCATGTCCATGTGTATAAGCAGCTCAATTATTGTAAAGAAGTTGAAGAATTTTCACTCAAACCCTCCAGAATTGAAACACAAAAGCCTAGAGGATGCTAAATATACATTTACACACATTTCTAGTTATATTTTATCCTTTGGTTAAAAAGTAATATTTTGTCAAAACTCAAATTTACCCATTATAATAAAAAAAACAAGTAACCTTTATTTTTCCATAAAAGTGTTTTAAATATTGTGGTTATCTTGTAAAATATCTCCTAAGAACGAGACTGTTGCTATAAATGCATGGATCTTAAGGCATAAGACAACGATAATTTGATGTACATTCCCAATGTTATTACACAAAATTACCCCTTCTATAGATTACTTCTATGGTTGAAACGTTTGGACACTGAAGTTAAGAAAGCAACCAATCAAAATTAATTTTAAGTCTCCAAAGTTGTTAAGCCGGCGAATAAGAAAACGTTATTGTAAAACTTTAGGGACTAGTGTAAAAAAATATCCCATTGCCGTCTCTCTCTCTGTACATGACACAGTAATGTCAAATTTCCATGGAAGTCTAATAGGAGCAGTACCTCCTTTTGTGGCAAAGGTTAAGGTAACACACAACAGACAACCATCCCTTTGAGTAGGACTTTTATCTAACAGTCTTTACTGTGTAGTATAATAAACTCCTCTCCAATTGTCGAGAGGCCTTCGCACCAGGAATCTAAAGGAATAAGACAATGGCCGATAACTTTTTGCACATCCCCAATGATGAAAAACAAAATTACCCCTTCAGTAGAATACAATAAGTGGTTGAAACGCTTGGACACTTAACTTAACCAATCAATCAAAATTCAGAAAAAATTCTCTAAGTTGTTAACACCCCTCTTGTGCACGCCCGTGTCGGCAAATAGTTTGTAACTGTAATAACAAGCATTTAAATAATATACTTAATCACCTACTGTTACAGACATAGATATTATCCCAGGGAGGGAGGGGACAATGGGCTGTTTATCACACTAGTCCACAAAGTTCTATAATAACATTTCCTTATTTGTCGGCTTAACAACTCTTAGGACATTGAATTTGAACTCATAAAGTAGTGTGTCCAAAAGTTTAAACCACTAATTGTAATCTATAAAAGGGGATGTTTTGTTTATCATCATAGGGAATGTACAGCAATTTATCAGCCATTGTCTTTTCCCTGAAATTCATCACCTACTGATACAGACATGTATTATTGTATATTATCCCAGAGAGGGAGGGGACATTAGGCTGTTTATTACACTAGTCCCCACAGTTTTATAATAACGTTTTCTTATTTGTTGGCTTTACAACTTCTAGGACTTTTGTTAAATTTTGATTGGTTGGTTCATTAAGTTCAGTATCCAAACATTTCAACCACTAATTGTAATCTATAATAGGGGAATTTTCTGTATTATAAATTGGGGATGTACAATAATTTATCAGCCATTGTCTTATCCCTTTAGATCCCTAAAATTGATCACCTACTGATACAGACATGTATTAATTGTATATTATCCCCGTAACCAATACAGACAATATACCATTTGTTAATTTCAACAAGGGCCTCATTATTCATCTATTCGGGGCTGGATCTTAAGGGATAGACAATGGCCGATAAATTGATGTAAATACCCAATGATGATACACTTTCTGTAGATAACAATTTGTAATTGAAAGGTTTTTAAGCCAACGGATAAGAAAACGTCATTTTAAAATTTTGAGGACAAGTGTTATAAACAGCCCTATGTCCCCTCCCTTCCTGTAGATGGATTTACTTTATTGATAGATGGATACACCTTGAACGTAGAGAAGCTTCGCTTAGAACAATATACAAGCGAAGCAACAAACAAACACACACACACACAATTTACACACAGGGAGGGAGAGGACATTGGGCTGTTTATTATAATGTTCCCCAAAGTTTCATGATATCATTTTCCTATTTGTTGTCTTTGGGGATTTTTTATTAAATTTTGATTGGTTGGTTCATTAAGTTGAGTGTCCAAAGGTTTTAGCCACTAATTGTAATCTACATAAGTGGTAATTTTAATTAATTTATCGGCCATTGTCTTATCCCTTTAGATCCCTGCTTACTTCCACAGGTGTTCATGGAATGTGGAAAAAATGCGATCAATCAATAATTTTGGGTACTGGGAACTGGGGGGGGCTGGGGAGTGGTATGACCTGGTTGGTTGGTTGTTGGGTAACCATATGGTGTCCTCTTCACCAGGAATCCACAGGGATAAGACAATGGATGATAAATTGATGTACATCGCTTGTTACTGTAAGCAAAATTAGTGGTGGAAAATTTTAGACACTATAGCTTTGACAACCAAATTATGATTTAATAAAACAACCCAAAGTTTTTAATCCAACTATTGGGAGTTACTTAAAACATTGGGTAATTTGGAGTTCAATGTCCCCTCCCACCCTGCTACTCTTAACAATATTAATCTCAGTTTTAACTATTGGCATTGGCTCCCCCCCCCCAAACTATA
>LS046902.1:8450-18486 GCA_900241095.1 Acartia tonsa
CCCCACCAACCCCCCCCAACAACCCCCTCACTTTTTTTTTTTACCCCCCCCCCCCACCAAATTTTTCCCCCCCCCCCCCCCCCCCTTAGCAGAGTATCCCATGCAAAAGTTCTACTAACTAACTATATTTACAGAAAGTCCTTTGATTTCCTGTCCCTAATAATATTCCTTGAGAAGAAAAATCTAGGGGGTTGAGAGGGAAAAAAAATATTTTTAAGCAGAGAGAAAAAAATAATATTGTGCAGAATATACACTTCCTAGAACTTTAACCCAATGCGAACACAATACACATGCTATATCTAGTTAATGTTTGTACGCATCAAGATTTAAGTTTTGATTAATTTGCAGGTATAATGGAGACAGTGGAGTGCCCCACCGCCAGCGGCTAGTCTGGAAGCTGTCCAACAGGACATTGAAACATCTGAGGCCCACAGACAAACTCAGGGCAACCCTCCCCAGAATCTCGGAAGAGTCCGCTGACAGGTATAGATACCTTTTTTTCTTGATTTCGCCAAAATAAAAAATTGCTACCTATTTTTTTGGAAATAAAAAAAATCACTAAACCTATCAAATAATATCGAGGTTTCGTGTTTTCTTAATTTTATTATTTATTCAATTAACTCTTTGCCTATTCCTTAATATTAAAGCTAATAAAATATTATGCAAGGCCCACCAAGAAAAACCGCCAAAATACCCGCCATAACCCGCCTTCTTCCACCAACCCCACCTCCTCCTACTCCTCCTCCTACCCCTCCTCTAATTCAAATCAAAATGGCCGCCAATCAAATTATACTCCTTCCACAGATCACCGCCAATGCATTTATACTACTTCAACAACGAGCCGCCAGTCCATAAATGTTTCCGCCTATCACCGCCAATCTTCCAATTCCCGCCAACCTCCTCCCAATTCCTATGGCGGTAGGAATAGGTACTAAAAATATAATAATTTTTATTTAAGCTTGCTTTGATTCGCTTTACTATTTATTCTCACAAAAAATTAACTTCTAAAATATTTCGTTTCTTCATAATTTCTTCTTTTCAGAATATGCAGTTTATAATTACCACCCAACTTAAAATAGCTTAAAACCACACTAAATTCATGAGAAAGCTTATTTGAAAGGCTACCTAAATCAATTCGTTTTGATCTTTTTGATAGAGAAAACTGAATAACAAATGAACTAAATGATTTTTTTATTTCAGGAACTGCCAGGTACGATTGCGTAGTAGTAGTGAGTGCAGCCTAGAGAGCCTGTCAGATTCAGATTCATCCAGAGGTGGACCCAGGAACAAGGGGAACAACTCAGACACAGAATCAGACATAGAGATGGAGGTCAGTCACAGTTTTTTTTCAGTATGGCTTCAAAACAGATTAATATCCTCTGGATTAGAATTGGTTCTCAGCCATACTGAAAAATCATGTATAGTATCGTATTACAAACAATTTCCCGCAGATATTAAAATGAAAAAAAATAAAGATTTAAACCAGCTTTATTATCCCTTTGGGGTCGAAGGCCCGGGCTAAGACACATGCCGCAAAGATTAATTGACTACCTGCAATTATACTTTTTATTGAAGAAATATTATATAATCTTATTAGTTGTATTACAGTTAAATCTTTTTGATCCAAATTACTTCATCCCTTTATTCTAATTATCATTAAAATTCTTTACCAGCAATCAATTCTACAGTGCATATAAATTTCTTCCCCTCTCATAGTATTAATAATTTTTTTTTATTTCAGGAGCCTCGCACATGGGCTAAGATTGTGGCGTCTAACTAAAGAGAAATCCTTCCCTTTCATTCCTCACACCTATCATCCATTCCATTAGACATCAAGAAGATCAGAGCGGGGTAGTATGGACTCCCCCCTCTAAACAAAAACAAACCAACATCCTTAACATTTAAAAAAAACTTCCATCTTAAAAAAGTTAAACCCCCCGAAGGAAGGAGAAACCGAAGAAGATAATTGTCGACAATTTTAGACCAACTAATTTTTGCTGAATGCTGAACACATATTTACATTACCTACACTTAACATTAACTCTGTATTACACACTCACATACATTATACATTCTTTAAACAAAGTCCCATATCCCCCCTATTTTTTCTTAAATTGCGATTATTTTGCGCATTTTTTACAAAACATTTTTGCATATTTGTCAGAGCGTTCCTAAGGTTGCTTAGGATACCTTTGAGATGCAAAAATAAGTAATATTTGTAGATTAGCAATTAGCATATTCTATTTTAAATTTCCCCAAACTCCCGCAATTCAGTAACTTTAGTGACATGATATAAAAACGAAGAAGGTCCTTGGACCTGTCTATTGAACTTTTTCCCTCCCATATAGTTTTTATACTGAATATTTTTGGTGTTTTTATATTGACGCCTGATATCTTAGTGTCTTTGCTTAACTTTTTTAAAGTAGGATTTCTCAATTTTTCTTTTGCTAATTTTAATTTTTCAAAAATAATAAAACCAAAAAAATCCTTAAAAATATAATAAGCTAGCGATCATTATGTGAAAAAATATTAAAAGCTATGAAAAAAATCAAAGAAAAAGCATTAAAACGACAAAACACGAAAAAAAAAGTTGATTTTTAATAGAAATATGTTGTTGTCCTTAATTCTTTTAACCCCTAATAATCCAGGGGTGTGGGGGGAGGGTGTCGTAAAATCCACCCTCCTTTCTCCCCCTGGATGGTTGGGCATAGATTGTAAGTAAATTATGAAGGGAATTATGCCATCAAAGCTCATTGTTAAATCTATTTAAATTAATTTATTGATATATTTCAAAATTTTACTGCAAGCTTTGAGCTCTGATGTCTAAACTTGTGTAACCTTTACTGCCAAGCAGATAAGCCTTAAGAAAAATATTCCTTTCCTTGACACATTTTTTTCTGGCTTTAACTCTGTTTTGCAGTTTAGACTTCGCAGGAATAATTCACTTCACCGTTATTTGCTTCACTCCCATACTAGTTGAATTCAACACAATAATATAATAATAATATAAATATATACTACATAAGTCCTTAAAGTAAAATAATTTTCCTTTAAAAAAAACTACATTGCTATATTTAACAATTTGGGCAATGTGTCAATACTATGCGCACTATCTTATTTACATAACAATTTTCTGACTTTGGGTTTAACTTGTTGTATGTTTAAAAGCCGCCAAATTTACTAAAATCCTCTGAGATATTGCTTAATTTTTCAAGCCAAAGAAAAACCCCAGCTCCCATCTGAGTCACACACACAAAAATACATTCATTCTTACTCATAACAGTGTCTTATAGCATCACTGTGCTTTAATATTCAAAATCAAAATATTCTATCAGAGAATTTGGTAACCATGGTTTGGTAGTTTTGTTTTATCATTTGATAGATACAACAACTTAAAACAAAGTCAGCTTTTCTCATAAGAAAGTGTGCTTCTAAATGTGATCAATGAAAAAAGTACAAGCTAAAAAAGTTTTTATTAAAATCCTTTCGTCCAATTTCCTTTGATTCACAAATCCTTTGTTTTACTGGGGTGTTAAGAAACCGTATTCTCAACATGTGGCAACCAGTTTGAGCCCTTTTTGCCTTACAGCAATTACTTTTAAGCTCATATTTTTATAGTATATGTCTTAGGAATAATTGTATTTCTTGTATTTGAACATTTTTCTTTTTCTTAAGGGATCATTTAAAACTGTTTTGACCTTTCTAAAAAGAGTTTACAAAAGAATGTCTTGAATTAAAAAAAAACAGCTAGGATCTCAAGAATGGTTTATTTAAAAGTTGATGTGTGATTGATTTTGAATGATCTAAAAGGTCAAAAAAAAGTTAACCATCCCTTATTAAAAAGATTTCATTTCTAAACTTTTAGTAATGAAAATAAATGTTCGCCCCAATTCCATTCATTCTGTCCTGTATTAAAAACTTATTTGCATAGGCTGTTTTAAATAAAAAAATAATTACAATATTATTCGGTATGAGTGAGTAATTTCATAGTGAGCTGAAGCAAATGTTTAAACAGTTTTTTAGATGTGAGATTGAGTATATATCTAATACATATATTAATATTATATATTATATTTGAATGATATGAAAGCCTTACATTATCTAGTTCCTATGATTACATTTTTTTTTCTTTCAATTTTGTTTTGGTTAATAATTTTGCTACTGCTGATTTGAGGCGATAGTACAGAATGATGATCCATATTGAAAGAAGGATGTACAACAAAATGTACTGTAAGTACGCGTCACGTCGTACGAGTACAAACTAATTTGTTGTTATGACCTCTTGTTGGGGAATTCATGGAACTCGGCTTGAATGTTAAGCAATGGCTTTTTATGAAAATTTAAATTCCCAATAGTTGTATACAGCAAAGGGCTATAATCATGCATTTTAAACAAATGAGAGTCCTTTTGAGTTTTGGGACCTACTCATGGATTGACCCTTTTTCGTTGCTTTGGAAGATTTGTAGCCCCGCTACCAAGGGGGGGTTTTTATACAACGTGGCTCTGGTCGGAACATTTGTTTGGAAGGTGTAAAATCTATTCAGGAACATTACAGTGTTTCATAAACATTTTTCACCGGAAAATGTCAAAAATGGGAAGACCAGCCCCTAGGTGGCTGCATTTTGGAAGATGCAATAATTTAATAGCCCTTTCAGCTTTTTTTTCAAAACATAGGAATTTTTATGTAAGGATTTTCTAGTTTATGCTAGTAAATGAATGTTTTTCTATTTCTTAAAAAAATTCTTGTTATTTGTCCAGAAGCAGATAGCTATCTTTTCTTTTTCCGACCAGAATTACTTGAAAATTTATTATTGCTGTATGAATGTTTAAATTGTATATAGTATAACTACACATTATAGAATTATGTTTCAAATATTATCAAAAAACTTATTGTCAACCACATAAATGAATAAAATATACATGTATAATAATATTAATAATCAGAAAATTTGTAATATTTCAACTCTAATCCATGATTTATAATTACACCGGTTTTATTTTAAAAATTGAAAGAAAATAAGAATTTTTCATATTCTTATTTTTTGATATTTATTAAATCAAACACTAGTTTTATCAATTGCAATGATGTTCTGCTTTTTTATGAAAATAAAATTCGCCACCATTGTACTATGTACTAGCAGTAATTTATTCACAAAAAGTGGACTTTTAAAAAACTGCTACTAATTATTCATTCAGAATAAAATGCCAAATTTCTTTTATTTTTTTTTCATTCTGATTTATTCTTAATTGTGTCACATGTATATTATTAATACAAATGATCCAGTAAATTATGTTAATTTTTTTTGTAATGTGCGGCATTAAAGTATATTTTATGTATATACTTGACGCCCCCCTACACAGTTATTTTATTTTATCATATACAATATAAATTATAAAAAAATGTCCTAACATCTTCATGTACTTGTCTCCAAAAAAAAATAAGTGGTTCATTACCATCAATTTTAGTTTTTCATTTTATTATTTTCTTTTATTCATTAAAACCAAATATGTAATGAAGAATATTTAAATTGGAGGTTAATGATTTATGTTGTATGTTTATTTTTTTAAATTCTTGTCAGATAATGATAATATTAACCATCTTAAACACAGGGCATATTAGGTAAATTTTTATTATAAATGAACAGCTAAATTTATCACAATATGCCCATGTTTTATTAATAATGAACTGAAAAAAGCTACTTTTGTAGTTTGTAAAGTTACATTTTTATAACCCCATGTACTTGCAGTCAATTTGAATAAAAGGGTACAATCTTGTACCTTTGGCTGTTGTCATCCAAAGGCTTTGTCTTGCTCAAACAGGAAAAAAGGCTGAAACATCATTAAAAAAAAAATAGCCTAAATCCTATTGGCATCACAAAGCCTTATCAATTCTAGTTAAAAATCTTTCCTGACCTTAAACTCCAACCCATTAAAGAGTTTCTGAAACGGAGAGATTTAATTATCGGCTGGGAAATTGAGTTTTCTTGGTTTCAAAGTCTTTCATGCAAGATAAAGCTTTTAGTCCACCATGCCTAGATTATCTTACGCTTCATGGTCAATCTGTGGGAGTAATGGGACACTCATGACTAGGTTTTTAGTAAAAAAAAACATGGGGCGTTTGAGAATCACGGCATAGAGAGGACAATAAGGCTTTTGAAATGTAACAGTTAAAAAAAGTATTTGCAATGTTAGAAATTAAGGAATTATATTTTGATTGTTCCCAACATGGTGAAAATTTGACAATTACACCGAGTCAAATGAGAGAATTATTCAAACACTAAAAAAAATGGCACAACTTTGCTTTTAACATGCTGAACATTATTTATTGTGTTATTTTCCAAAGCTGTTTGGATATCTCTTGTTAATCTGACTTTATTATTATATTTATTTTTAAAAATCTTGTTTAGATGAAGCAAAATTTTGTGTATATTTTTGTTGTTTTTCCAAAATATTATTGACAGTTTAATACATTTTTGAACCACCAGATGTCATTTTCCCTTTTTATTAATAACTAAAGCGGTAACTTGAAATAATTTTTCTCTAATTGAAACTTTATTTTTTTTCGCACTCACCCAACTTTATGTTTAATTATGTTTTGTATTTCTTATGTCCTATTATTATTATTAATCTAATTCTATATTTTTGACCAGTATAAAATAGTTTGGACATGTGATTCGTACTTTTTTGTGCAACTCCTCTTTAACTAAATTCTTAGCAGCAATTTAAATGAAACAATATAAAGAAATAAATTCAGAAATAAAATTAAAACATCCAAATCGGTCATTTTTTTCTAACTAGGATAGATAGAAACAAGGATGACAACATCCATAAGTAGCGAAGCTGAAAATTTATGGATGGACATCCGGAAAAATGAACTTTGATCTGTGTCTTAAAAAAAACCTCAAACTAAAATAAAGCACGAAACCTTTTAAACTTTATAACGAGAAAATCTAGGAATCGATTTAGCACCTCAACCAATAAGCAAATGGAAATCATGGAAATATGTAAAATGTTAACTTATTTAATCCCCAAAAATCCGGCCGTGTATCTTGAATAAGAGTTGAGAAAACTTAAAAATCAAGGAATCGAACTAGCACCCCAACCAATAAGCAAATCTCAATAAAACTTGAGAGAAGCATTCAGAATTTAAACTTTAAATTTTATCAGTCTATCTTGAATAGGAGACGAGAAAATCATAAAATAAATCTAGAAATAGATCTAGCACCTTAATTGATTAACAAATCTTAATGAAACTTGGTGAAATATAAAGAATAAACTTATTAAGTCCCTGAAATTTTTGAGCGTCTATCTTGAAAAGGACCCGAGAAAATCACGTTTCTTTATTTGGGAAGGTCCGTCCGAACTGCTCCTATTGTTATTTAGATATGTTATAATTTTACAAATGATTTTAATCTTAGTACGGTGATTCCTGTAACAGTTAAACAAAATGTAAAGCGTAGCCACCCTTTAATCTTAAACACAAATATTTATATATTATTGAACTTATTCCTAGAGTCATTATGTATGTCTATTTAGTGGCATATCTTACGAATTTCTAATTTTACCTCTATAGATACGCATACCGATGTCTAGTAGCTGTTTACTGAAGAGGATTCAAATGTCTTAGGTCAAAAAATTAGTCAACTGAATTAGAGTTTCCGATTGTGTACAGAGCAACCTCATCCTATCTCTATATTATACTACTAGCTAAAAAAGCTTTAAACTTCCTAAATAAAATTAAAATTTGAAAAATTAAATTTTTAATGTACAATGTATAAGTTTATACTTAGACCGGAGTAGCTGAAAATAGGTTTTGCAATAGTTGAGTTATCTGCTGTACAACTTCGGAAATTAGGGAAGAAATTGGCAATTTATTTTCAGTTGATCAAAAAATAAGTAAAATGAAAACAAAATCCGTTTAGTTCATAATAGTAACTTATTTATTAAATTTTTTTACAAGCATACAAGTAGTTAGATAAGATATTCTTTTGAAGTTTTGTTTACGTAATTACATATAAGCAGAAGTATCTTGTGTGGTTGGGGGCGCAGGTTGAATTTGTCGACTACGCTTGGTAGGTAGGCAGCTTATTGATCGAATTTTCCTGTAAAAAATTCATATTTCAATTACTGAGTCTGAACTGTCTTTAAGACATGTAATTATTATTTTCAGCTTGTATAAAAGATAGAACACTTGTCAGTAGTCAGTCTATAATGTTTTTTTCCAGTATGGCTTCGAAACAGATAATATCCGCAGGATTATATCCGGTTCTCAGCTATACTGAAAAGTCAAGTATAGCATCATATCACAGACACATAAAATAAAATAAAAGTAATACCAATTTTGTGAGCCTGGGCCTTCGGCCCCTCAGGGCTAACAAAACTGCTCTTAATATTATATTTTTTTTTCATTTGAATGACCGCGGAAAACTGTCTATAATACCATGCGATAAGTAACTATTCTCATATATCATTAATGAATGTTCTTGGTTTTTCTTCACCTTTGAATTAATTCAGATCCTGCTAGTAGGACAACAGGACTTAGTAAACAATGGGCCAAATCATACAGAAATCCAAGTAATAGCGCCTTTTCTCCTTAATACAGTGACAGGATGTCCGTTTGTCTGTACACAAAGTTTGAATATTTTCCTTTATAGCAACTTTATAAACAAAAAGATTTTTGTATTATATAACAAGGATGACAACATCCAAAAGTAGCAAAGCACAAAATTTATTATAAAATAGACAAAGTGAGTTATAGAGCAGATTATCTGTTATCATAACAAAGAAAAGAGAGAGAATATATAAAAAACTTAAAATCACGAAACCTTAGAAAAAGAAGGTTATGTCTTTGAAAGTTGTAAAAAGAAAAGCAGCTAGAAAGCTGCTTTAAAGCAATCAGACTACCACAGATTTATTATGCCTAATTATGGTGCATTATGAAGGGACAAGAAGTTTTAGCCGTGTAACTTTTGTAGGGTCAGAGAAAGTTGTCGTAAAAAGTAAATGTGCCTAAAAAGCTGCTTAAAAGCAGTCCGACCGCTACGGATGTTTTATACTTAATAACTTAATTATGCTTCATATTGATGGGAATAGTGACAAGAAGTTTCAGCCTTATATCTTTTACAGGAGCCGAGAAATTCATGTTTCCCATTTTTTGTCTCTATCAGGCGGGCGGACGGACGAACATTTCGAATTATAGAGTAGCATCGCTACTAAAAAGGGAGATAACAATGATAGATAATCTAAAAATTAACTTTCCCCCAATATTTACATTCTTGAGTTTGAACTATGATTATTAGGGAGAAGATTAAAATGTCGTCTGATGTCGAATATCTTTCAGTCTTGAAACAAATGAAATAAAGTTACCTAGATCCAAAGTATCAGAAATGGAAAAGGCGATGTGAAAAATTGATAGTAATATACAAACAGTTATATGAAGTAGACCTAAACAAAGCATTATTATAAGGCACCAGTAATTAAGTAGTAAGGTTTTTTTGTCTGAAAGTTAAGATTTCTCAAACTACTGAACTGATTGACATGTCTACTTAAGAGAACCTTGACATAGGTCCTTGGATGGTTTTAGGCTATTTTATTTTTAAATTCACATAGCTCCCGGTATGGTTTTCGGCTATTTTTCTAACCTAGGGGCGAAGTCACTAGTAATATATAAAGTATATATAACAGGTTTAATATTCAAAAAATTATTTTAATTTTTAAAAATATGTTTTAACAATTAAGAAAATTATGTTAGTCATAACTAAGATTTTATGATATGTTAGATCTAAAAATAAATATGACACAAAAACTCCTCCCTGCACAAAAATGCTCTTTAACTTATTAGATTTTTGTTAAATTAATGTACTATTTACCAGAGAGAATAAAATGCAGAATGATTATCTTAATGACTAATTGTACTTTTTGTGCATTGATAATAGTTATTTCTTTCATCGTATTAAAAACGGCTTTCCGCGGATATAGAATGTACAATTATAAGATTAAAACCAGTTTTTTAGCCCCGAGGTGCCGAAGGCACGGG
>LS046904.1:12234-27730 GCA_900241095.1 Acartia tonsa
ACAATCTTTTTTCCCCTATAAACCCTTTTTGCCCCCCAAACCAAAACCCCAAAAAACCTTTTTTTTTAAATTTGTGCCCAACCCCCCCCCCCCCCCCCCCGCCCCTTGACTCTAGGATGGTAATTCCCATGTTGTCCTGTCCTTTAGTCTGTCTGTTGTGGCATGGAATATAAAATTATCGTCCATTGTCCCATCGCTTTTTAAAGTCTTCCAAACAAAAAATTATTATTTTCAAGTTGGATTTTCATGTAAACCTATATAATATACATACTTCTAAAAACTAATTTTATCTTATTTATATATTTTAGTTGCTTGCAAAGCTGTCTAAGCCAGTAGAGATCGATGATAACCAACTGAAGAAAAAGCTGATGGATCAATATGGCTTCATTGACAAGGTAGCTTTCATGTTATACAGGAAAATCAGCCTCATATGTAGTCAGCCGTCAGCGGTCTAAAATATCAATCGGCGTTCAAAAACTTTAACAAAATTTCCTGGCAACCTCTGTGTTTTAGTAAAACGGCTTGGATGTTAAGGTGTGACCAGTCGCAGTCTTGCATCCATAGCATCTTTCATTATTCGTAGCTGGAACTGCAGTTATTGTTAAAAAGTGTTAATCGCCCCCATGATATCTGTAAAGTAGGAATAAGCAAGTCACCCTGTATAAAAAAGACAATAACTCAATGAATATATCTATCCGTATCGTGAACTGTTGTTTTGGCAATGGCCATAAAGACTTATGTTTTGATATATTTTAGGAAGAGGATGTGAAATATCATAGACCTATTATGTCCAAGAAAGGGGTAAGTTACTTTATTATTAAGATAGTATATTTTGGTTTTGTTAACAGTAACATCTTAAGACTTAGGTAGTGAAGATACTTCTACAAGCCCTGTAAAGTTTTTTTTTGTAACGTATTTGTCCCATTAGACCCCGTTGTATTATATTATCATTTTTTTATTGAATTTTGTCAACAATGTAGTGTCATATTATTCACACATTGAATAAACCACACTATGCTTTACTACTTCGATTACTTTAGGTCCATAAAAAGAGTACCTACCTAATTAATGGAATACTATCTTAAAAAAATATTGTAATAGAGGGAAAGTAAAAAGAAAAGATTTATTTTTCGGTTGTAAATCAATAAATGTTTTATGCAAATAAGGGGTGAGTTTTGTTTTCAAAAAACTTCGCTTTGACATGAAGTAAATGTTATTTTTTTTTATAGGAAGACAAGAAGCTTATACGCTATCGCGAAGGGAAGATAGTCTCAACCAAGGGAGAACGGTTCACACAGGTAACCAATCCTATTATATAATATTAAGTACTTAGGTTTTTTTGTCTAAAGCTTAAGAGTACAATAATTACAAAACTGATCAAGTTCTCCTTTATAGGGAAGCTTCACATATGTCTCGAGATGGTTTTAGGCTATTATGATTTTAGATTTAAGCGTTTGGGATGGTGTTAGGCTATTTTTTTACCTATATGTTCCCCCTTTGATTACTTAAGCCCCTAGATGCTAGGGGCGTACCTGCTAATATATATATATATAATACTTATCATGCTGTTTCCCAACTCTAAATTATTCTTAAATTAAAGTAAGAGGATGTCTCAGTGTGTGTGTTTTTCTGCCTGAATCTGTTGTTGACTTTTAAGCATTTGGTGCTTTTATTTAATATTTATAATTTGTTTCAAACTACCATTAGCCAAGGTTTATAACCAATGATTTTAATCTACAGAGGGGGTAATTTGTTTATCACTATTGGGAATGTGTGTGTACATCAATTTACCTTTCAATGTCTTATCCCTTAGGATCCCAGAGGACTTTCAGACTTTAAGTAAAATTTGACTTTTGGACAATATTTAACCAAGAAATAATGGACTTCATTAAACAAAATTTGATTTATGTACTTATCTTGTTGTGTACTTATTCTCTATCTAGTAGAGCTTATCTTTATATTCTATTATATACCTCTTCCATCTAAATCCTTTCGAGATGCTATCTATCTATTCTTGTATCTGTATTTATGTAGGTCACCAAAGAGGAATCTCTGGAAATGAAGAGAACAATTGTAAATATTCCATCTGCCTGACAATTAATTTATGTCCCGTGGGACCCGGGACAATAGTGTAATATACCAATTATCTCCTAAATTTTTCACAAAGGGAACGTTTTATTCAAATGATCATGTATAAGCATATTTTTGTTCTGTAGAATAGGCTAGAAAATATTTTTTTAGCAGGTATATCTATTCAAGACATTTTAGATTGGAACTCTTGACCGTATTGCCATCCCTGTATTTTACATGATCAATTTGATCAATAGTTCCTTAAATTTAAAGTTTTGTCTTCAAAACAGAAATGTTTAATAAAGAGACGTGTTTGCCTTATGCGGCATTTCTATTTTAATGGTGAAATTCAATCTAGAGAAATGTTTTCCCGGGTCCAAAGAAAAGTAAAATCAGCACTAACCACTAATGTACATTAAATGTTTCAATCTGCAGAATTTTCTAATTAAACATCATGAGTCATAATATAGTTTTACTACATGACAAACTTTTTCACCTTTAACCAAACCTTTTTTTTCTATTGAATAACCTGTAGGTTGTGTAAAACATTAATGTATGTTTTGTTTTAAAATCACTGTTATTTTTCAGCACTTTTTAGGATTCACAATAAAAACTTCTCCAAAAAATCCACTGAAATACCAAAAAATTTGTCTTCCAAAAATGGAAATTTCAAAGATGTTTTTTATTATGAACCTTTTCATATGTTAAGTGGTAGTTCCATGAAGGGTATTAAACCATTGTAGACAGAATTGTAGTAACTACATAAGCTCTTTGTAACTTACTGTATAAAACTTTTTAAAGTGTAAAGAGCCATATTTTGAAGTTGCATTTATCACATAATGTGCATAATTTGGCCCCTCGGAACCCACTATACTGAAATTAATCTTATATTTTTTACTGTATGCGGAAATCCGCTTAAATACGATGCGCTTTAATCCCAAATTTGAATGATCTTCATGGAACTATCCCTTTAGACGTTTTGTATAGTTGTTTTATGTTATGTGACGTACATCCCACCATTTTGTTATATTGTAGTTATGCCAGTAAAAAATCCTGGACTTTGAATTGACAAAAAAAGTCCCTACTTTTTACATACATTTTAGCTATGTCTAGTCTTTTATTTTTTATGCTTTATTTTTGCATTTTATAGTATAAAAACCAAAAAAAAAACATGGACGATTTTTACATTTTTCTGCATTTAAGATAATCTTTTATCATGACAGCTTAAAAAACATGCAGCTATTTTTTTATTTAATTTGTTAATCTAAGTTTAGCTTTAATATTATAATTTAGTTTTAAGTATACACCATTGCCATTGATTTTATTTGAAAATACTTTTTTATATTGCAACAAAGTTATTGTTAAGAAGTTTCTAGTCTCCAAAATTTTCAAATCCAAGACAACTAAATAATTTAAGCAATAAATATTTTTTTAAATTTTAGTTAAATACGCACAACAACCATTATCTATTTGGTTGATATTGTAGAAAAAAAATATTAAAATGTTACAAAAAATTGCATGACAAAATTTCCAGTACAAAATTGTAGTCTTAGTTTAATTTTTTATTTGTTTACTCTTATTTTATTTCAGTATTTTGCTATTTTGAATCTCTTATTTTATTTACCAAAAGAGAAGAAACTGTTTTTTTTTGTTTTTTTTTCAGTGCATTTAATTCATTCTGCTTTTAGTTAACCTTTTTATGTAAAAATTTTATTTCTAATGTACAGTACAACTTGACATTTTTTTAATTTCACGCATTTTGCATTATTTATTTTTTTTATTGTGCTTTGTTGCTTTGTTTTGATAGGGATAAAGGGTAGGTAATCATCCAAATATTCTTTTTTTATATACAATATAAAATACATCCCTTGTTTTAAAAAAGGTCACTTCAGGGATCTAAAGGGGTAAAATAATGGCCGATAAATTGATTACATCTTCAATGATGATGCACAAAGTTACCTCTTTTGTAGATTACAATCAGTTGGAACGTTTGGATACTCAACTTTATGAATCGACCTATTAAAATTCAACAAAAGCCCTCAAAGTTGTTAAGCCAACGAATAAGAAAACATTATTATAAAACTTTAGGGCATAGTGTAATAAGACAGAACATTTAATTGGCTAGGTATGTAATCTTACATGGATTTAGATTAATCTATATAGAGTTACATTTTTAAAGTTAGGTAGGTACTATTTTTTATTTAATTCGTATTGCCTATCCTTTAATCCCTATTTTGCCATTATAATTTTTTTTGTGTATTGCAAATAGTTGTGATTAGGTAATAATAATTGCAATTACTTTTTTCCTTTTTACTTAGTAGCATAGCTTCTCTATAATATGCTCGTTTTTGATTTGGTTTGTTGTAATTATCAATCGTTTTATGGTTAATTGAGAGATTTTTGGTAAACTAATTCAAGAAGAAAAAAGATTTTTCCAACATTCTTTGAATGGTTTTCGACTTTTTTTTTAAATTTAAAAGAATGGTTTGTCTTAGGTTATTTTTCCTCTCATTTCTTCCGTTTAAAATACAAAGCCACTATACCTATGCTAAAAGCGACGCTACTAGTATTCAATAAAACTTTCATATATAATAATAATGCTTTTTAAAGCTACTAAATGTTGTAAAACACAAGTGAATCTGTCGTATTTTAGGTCAGATTTTCTTTCAATTTTCTTTAGCATAGTAAGAAAGTTTAAATCTAGAATAAAGTTTGAGCCCCTATTTAACAATGTATCCTATATTAGCACCTGAAAACCTAAACACTTTGCAATTAATTTTAATTTTACTTCATTTAAAGTAGACTAGCTGCATGATAAGTATACTCCATATAAAAATAATGAGGAACAAGTAAGTAAATTCCCAGCACGTTTTAACTAATTGACTAATGAAATGAATTTTTTTTCACGCTGCTTTTGGATAGAAAATCTGACAAAATTTGCCTGACGTTATATGCACCACCGTCGACGGCCCGCTGCCGGCAAAACGGAAACAATCCTGTTCCCCGTTGCCGCCAAAACGGGCTTTTTCTTCATCCCTCATTCAAATTTCATCGTGTTCACCCCTTCGTTCTGATTCTTTACTTCCCTCTTCTCGTCAGGTTTATAATCACCATACCCAAGTACATGAGGATAACAAAACTAATGGGATTCGAACCCATAACACCACCACAACAACATCTACAACTACCACAACAACAAATGAAAGCACAGCACCAAGTACGAACTACGATAGATCATTTTCTCTTGATGAAACAAGTCTAGCACCCAAAAATGGCGCCAATCCTGTAACTTGGATTGTTCAACCTACTGACACCTGTTGGTATAATCCTGAACTAAAGCCACCACTAACAGTTGAACAAATTTCCGAAAAAAGCACCAGCAACGCCACCTATGGGACAAATTCAGGAATAAACAACCTTATGGCTGATTCTACCGCCATAAAGTGCACAAACAAGCTAATATCATTCAAAAGCCCATGGAGCGACGAAGCGGATTCGGATCAAACATTCTCTGTCTGCAGAAAACTGGTCCAGTCAATCCATCAGGGTAGCACCTTGGATAAGAATCCACCAAAATCTGCTCAACCGCAGTCGCATGCCAATGCCATTAATTCCAACAACTATGGAGTGCCAAGTACCAATGATTCTGCCATACTTATTCAACAACAAGAAAAGATAAAATCTAAGAAGAAAGGTTTCGTAGCTTTCTTTGAATGGCTGGTAGGAGGGCCTCTTCACGCCACAAATCCCGACGATCGGGTGTATGGACCATCAAGCCGCCAAAACCCGGAATTAGCCAATTTTGAAACTGATGATTATGACTCAAATCGGCCCAGACATCCAGGAATTTATACAAAACACAATTGAATTTCAATATTTTTGATTCAGTCAAAATTTGCGCTAATTTTGAAAGTATTGGGTATAAAATCAAAACTATTACCTAGAATTTTTTCTCGTCTGTTATTTACCTATGATAGGTAGAAAGTTATTTTTTTTTTGTAAAAATGTAATCACCAATGCAATGCAAATCTACTTTATACACTGCGCTGTAATATATGTTTTCTCACGGAAATATTAAAATTTTATCAGCTTTTATCAAAGATTGACAGCCAGCTGAAATTTTTAAATACCACAACTATGTATCTATACTCGGCTATGAGCTAAGTCTCTTTTTCTTTATTTTTGGCTAGATGTTCTTCTTTTTTTCTACTTGTATTTAAAAATAAGGAGCTTCGCTAAATAAGAATGGTTTTTTTTTATTTTACATTGATCAAATTTCTCAGTGTAATTATCATACTTGTTCCTCGTATTGTAGGTATAAATGCCACTAAAATAGGAATGTTTGACAAACATCTGATCCTCCAGAAATACATGCTGAACAATGTCTACCGGCCGGGTCAGCCGCCGACAGTCGACCTCTCACCAAACACACTGGTAACAAAAGACAATGAGGATTCAAATTCTACAGTTGAGGCGTTTGAAGACTGGCGCCGTCTGCGGTTAACTAAGCGACCACGTGCTATCATGCTTAAGGTAAAACAATATTTACATTATTACTACTAAATTTAAAGTGATTCAGTAACAAATCCAAAACTTAACAGTGATTTAGAAAGGGTTAATATAAGCGGCATTAAAAAGCATTTTATTGTTTTGACTCCTAATTTGATTTTATGTTAAAAATTTTAAAAAAAATACTATTTCTCTTTAATTTTTTTTCAAAGTAAAATAACAGGAAAAATTTAAGATTATTACTTTTAAACAAAAAATCAAGAAAACTTCTGTTTTAGATACCATTGGGTGTAATATAGGCTTTCTTTTGAAATTGAAATAATGCGATAAAATTAAAATCTTGCAAAAGAGACAGTTTTTTAGTGGTTATAAATTTCACAAATTTTATTTGTTAAATTGTACCAGCGAATCACTATCACCAAAAATTGACAAATAGGGAAGCTGTATTCAAAAGTTGACCAAAGAAAACACTGGAATAAAATAGAGCGTTTATACAATATGTAAAGGGTGAGCAAAAAAAATGCGTAGATTTTAAAAATTCAAATTGCGTGGCTTGTGTTAATGGTAGAAAAAAGGCACGCATGTCGTTAGAACCGCTAAGAAGTCTATTTTCAGGAAATATAAAAACGATTCCTGTGCTACGCATAGTTTAGGAGCTACGTGTTAAAATGTCCAAACTGGTGTAAAACTTGACTTGCGAGTAAATTTTAAAATATAACTAAAAATTAGAGAAGATATTTTGCAAAAAGAGATGCCTACATTTTTAAATTTCAAATTGCGCTGCTTGTGTTAATAGTAGAAAAATGTTACGCATACCGTTAGAACCGCTATGAACTGTATTTTTTGGAAATATAAGAACGGTTCCTGTGCTACAAATAATCTAGGAGCCAGATGGTAAAATGTCCCAAAATTTACTCGCAAGTCAAGTTTTAAGTCAGTTGGGACATTTTAACACGTAGCTCCTAAACTATACATAGCATAGGAATCGTTTTTATATTTTCTAAAAATAGACTTCTTAGCGGTTCTAACGATATGCGTGCCTTTTTTCTACCATTAACACAAGCCACGCAATTTGAATTTTAAAAATCTACGCATTTTTTTTTGCTCACCCTTTATCTATCCATCTATCATTATATGCTTAACTATTTACAGAATATTTACTATCTATCTAGCTATCTAAATAGACAACTTGATGTCTTTCTTCATATTTCTACCTATCTATCTGTCTATCTAATTTTCAATCTTTATATCTATTTATCCAACTATCTTTCTATCTATCTATCTGGTTGTTTACCAAAGTAGACATAAACCATTAATGCATTATAGAACATTTATATTTATAAACTTCACAACTAACCAACACAGTAACAATTATTTTTATTTACTTAAAAACTTAACATGGCTTTTAGTATTATTAATACAATGTATAATAACTAATTAAATCAAATATTATCACTTTAATATCAGCCATGTAACTGTTAGATAACAAAATCACTTATTTGTATATTTTGAGTTCACTATCTTTAATAATTGCCAGAATAGAATAATTTCTGGACATTAGTTCGTTCGTCCGGTGCATAACTGAAGAGTCATCTATTTAGTCAAAAGTGGGAGAAATTTGCTACCCTTTCTCCCCCCTTCCCCCTCCCTTTTCCTTTTGCTCTAAAATACTTGTTACCCCTCACCCTTTACCCCTTCTTCTATAATCCATTTTGCCGGATTATTCCCCCTCCTAAAGATTTCCCTCATTTTCTCCCCACTCCCCAATTTCTTTCCCTCTTTTACTTCCGCTCTTTCACCTCTCACTCTCTCTCTCTCTCTCTCTTTCTCTTTCCCTCTTGTTTTGGTCGTGGTCGTTTGGACATTCTCACACTCTCCCCCTTCTCCCTGTCTCCCTCTCTCTCTCTTTCTCTCTTTCTCTAAAAAACACGACCCGTGCTGCGATGAAAATGACTCTTTCTTATTTTGCCTTTGGTTCGGTGTTTACTTTTTACAGCGGATAATTTTTGCTTTTTGCTAATTACCAAAATTTACAACAAAAAAAAATAATTTCTCCCTTTTAAAAAGTTGTTCTTGTTTTTTTGGTAGTTAATATAGTAAATTTTCTAGTATTTAAATTACACTGATTAGGACTAAATTACATATATTGTAATGTTTGAATAAGCTGTTTTGGGTTAAAAAATTAAAGACTAGTTTTTTATAAAATAGAATATAAATGGAGTTCTATGAAACAATAGCTTACAAAATAGAAAACAAATTTACATTGTAATCTTTAAATCATTACCAAATAGAATTATTTTAATGAACATTTCAATCTAAATTATAAGAAACATAAAGAAAATAATAGATTTCTTATTTTTGTGGATTTTCGCTGTTACAAATTTTCCCGGATTTTTTTTACGGGCACTACTTTGCCTTCGACGGAGGTTTGTCGTCCATTCAAACTAGAGAGAGAGAGAAAGGGGTTAAACTGTTTATTGTGATGGGGGGAGAGAGGGGTGTTAGGGTGATAGAAAGGGAAGTGGGTACTTATATATTGAGGGGTGTAAGTCATTGATAGACTAAATAAGATTACAATTGTTGTTCTAATCAAATAATTACAATACAAAACAAACTTTAAGTGCCAGCTAACGTAATGTGACATTATTTCAGCTGATGGTAAAAGGAACCGCCGTAAAAGTAAAGGAATCAAAATAATCATGGTTTTGGTTGGTATGGGGCAATTTAAAGGGGCAATTGGAGGGGGATCACTGGTTTATCATCACGGGGCAGGGAAAGGATAATGGAAAAAAAATTAGCTTGAATTTTGGTTTAAATCAGGTAGGGAGGAAACTGGGTTGTTTATCAAACTATACAGTCCCCAAAGTTTTTATTTTTCGTTGGCTTAACAACTTTGTGGACTTTTATTGAATTTTTGATTTGTTGGTTCAGTAAGTTGTGTGTTTAAACGTTTCAATAACTAAATGTAATATACAGATAATTTTGTGCATCATCATTGCAGATATATATCAATTTATCGGCTATTGTCTCATCCGTTTAGATCCCTGGCATTTAGTAGTTAAATGATATATTAAAGAACAAGATTTTTCCCTATACTTAAATATATATAATTAAATTAGCAAAAACTATCCTGTAGCCGGTATGAAGCTTTCCTAAAACAGAGAACTCTATTGGTGCAGTAGTTAGCGAGATCTTACCGGATTTACAAAAAAAAAACTTTACTACTTTTTATTATAGAGTTAGAATATTGTCGATTCTATAAAAGCTACGATGACACTTGAATTTGTAATCATTACATTTCCTAAAACAGAGAACTCTATTGGTGCAGTAGTTAGCGAGATCTTACCGGATTTACAAAAAAAAACTTTACTACTTTTTATTATAGAGCTAGAATATTGTCGATTCTATAAAAGCTACGATGACACTTGAATTTGTAATCATTACATTTCTATTAAAATATTAAAACCAAATTGCTTAATGCTACTTGTTGTAAACTCTATAAGACTCAGGGATCGAAAGGATAAGACTATGGCCGATAAATTGATGTTCATTCCCAATGATTATACACAAAATTACCCGTTCTGTAGATTACAATTAGGAGTTGAAACGTTTAAAATTAAACTATTTTAACCAACCAATTATAATTAAATAAAAATCTCCAAAGTTGTTAAGCCAACAAATAAGAAAACGTTATTACAAAACTTTGGGGACTAGTGTAATAAAAAGCCCAATATGTCCTTCTTCATTGTTAATGCTACTTGTATTAAGCCATTTAAAAACCACCAATATATGTTAATAATTTCTGTCTTTGATAGCTTATTAACATGCTGTTATTTGACTGTTTAAGAATCACTTTAAACACCTGGTAGAATTTAAATTGATGCCAAGCAGACAACTTGCAGCTGCTAAGATTTAAAATTAATAATTATATATCAAGTTGTTATAAGTGATTGTTTTCTTTAATTTGGTTATGATTTTGTTTATTTTCAACCAGATAGAGGGAAGGTGAAAATAGCCAAAAACCACCCAATATGTAAAAATTTCCAACATCCACTTTTGGGGGCTATTTTTTAAGAGCGATTTTTCTTGAAAGGATAGAGGTATTTATAAGAGGCTTAAAGGAGAACCATATCGGTTTAGTAGGTACCGATTTCATTCGGTACAAACAGAAAGACATCCTAAAACGTTATTCCTTACTTTGTTCCTTAGGGAAAGAGGGGACATTGAGAGGGGACTTGTACCCAAACTTTTGTAATTCTTTTCAAATAAACTTTGATTCGCTTGTTTATGAACTAATTAGTGCTTAAACGTTTCTACCAATAGTTTTATTCTACAGAAGGGTTATATTTGTTTTAAATTATTGGTGATGTACTTATATTTAGCGTCTATTGTCTTTTCCCTGTGGTTCCCTCATGTTGTTTAAATACCTTGAATTCATTTGATAAGTTCAGAGAAAAAATTAGGAATAGGTGTAAGTAGGAATTACAGGATATACAGATAGATAGATAGATAAATAGATAGATAGATAGATAGATTGATAGATAGATTGATTATTAGATAGATAAATAATTTAAAAAGTTCATGGAAAAAATTAGGAATAGGTGTAAGTAGGAATTGCATGTAAAATAGATAGATAGATAGACACGCATATAAAATAGATAGATAGATAGACAAGCATATAAAATAGATAGATAGACAAGCATATAAAATGTTTTGACAATTTGTGACATAAATTCAAATGTTGGACTTTATGTCCGGAATACATAATTATAGTCAGGAATCTAAAGGGATAAGACAATGACCGATAAATTGATGTACATCCCCAATAATGATACACAAAATTACCCCTTCTGTAGATTACAATTTTTGGTTTAAACAACTTATAAAATTTCACTAAAGTCCCCATAAGTTGCTGAGCCATTGAAGAGATCGTTATTATAAAACTTTGGGGAATACTGTAATTTACAGCCCTGGGTTACAAGCTCTCTATGTAATTCTATTTTGGGAAGTGCAATTCTTTTGAAAAGGTGTTGTTTAAACATTGGGATACTAAAAGTGAATTAAAAATTATATAGAAATATTTTAGAATAAAAAAGGGAGTAAAAAAGGAAAAATGGATTAAGAAAGACAATTTTTCCCAGCCCCTTAAAATGGTGTGCACCTATATGCTTTTGACCCCGCCTATAATCATTGAATTTGTTTAGGTCGATCTCTTAGCCTGACTTGCGGTGCTGAACCCGCCGGCTATCCTGCGCCTAATTATACCTGGTGGCGACAATCTGATACCACTGTTATCTTATCCAGGTAATTATAAAGATAGATAGTAAGATAGTTATATTATGGATAATAATATAAATAACTTGCTTTTTAATGAGAAATATTTGAGATAAATTAAATAGACTAAAATAAATACAAAATAAAGGAGGGGGAAGGGGAGGTATTTTCCTATTCCTAACCCCTGTGGGGCTACCAAGTACACAATATAAACTGACCTAACATATAAATAGTAACAACAAAAAAACGGAAAACTACTCCTTTCTTTTAAATTTATTAGAAAATGAAGTTAGTAATCTAAGATTTTTTTATTTAGGGAACCCGTCCTTTTGATAGAACCCGTCCGGCTGGACAGTGAAGGAATCTACCTGTGCCAGGCCAGAAATATGCTGGGGGAGGGAGAGGCCACCAGCATGACCGTCAAGGTGGAACAGGAGCCCAGGATAGTTTCTGGCCTGCAGGAACGGGTCCTCAGGAAGTCTGGCGATACAGGTACAGTTATTTCCCACATTTTTAGTTGCTTTATCTTCTACTAGCGGCTACGCCCCTAACTTCTATAGGGACTTTTGAGGAAAGGGGAAGGTGTAATTGGGAGTGGGTTATTTTTGTTCATGGGCGTTTTAACCCTTACCTTATAAACCCTTACCTGGACCTATAAAAAGCTTTATTGTGAAGAAGAACCATATTGGTCCAGAGATTAGCTAGATCTTAAGCTACAATAACAGCTCAATAAATTTATTTCAATCTTTATACGTACAACTTTTCTGCTAGCCAGGAAAAGCTTGAATTGAGACAGAATATAGTATTTATCATGACATTGTAATACAAAATAATATTCGACCATCTATTTTCAATCTTAATATTTATTTAGGTCTTGTAATGTCTTGCAGCGGTATAGGCAAGCCTCAACCAGAAGTTACATGGTTTAAGGACGGAGTTCCAATTGATCAAAAGGCATTTAATACTATAGATTATGAAAATTCAAACTTTTATCCAATTAATGCTTTAGCAAAAATGATAAACCGTAATAGAGTCCAGCTTGTTTGTATGGATATTACATTTTTCGATTCTTACACTCAAAGCTTATTCCCACCCTTATTTTTTATATAAATTTAGAATAAGGGGTGGGATAGAAAGAAGCTCAAATCACAGCAAAACCTTGTCATATTTATTATCTAATTACTTTAAAAATGTTTCCTACTGCTGTCATAGAAATCTAGATCTATAGTTTTATATGATAATAGGACAAGAGTTTCTATTCAATAACAGTGAACGCCCAAATGTCCCATCCACAGACTACTATCAATGTTATTTCAACTATAAGGTAAGTAATTGCATGATTTAATAACAATACCTGCCTATTAATAGGAAAGAAAAATATTTGACTTGATGGTGGTAATGTATTGTAAATGGTAAGGATTAAAAACAATAGAGGGGGAAGGGTTAAATAACTATATGTCCCCATCCCGTGGACCCTGTAGTGACTTTCAATTGGGTCTTTTAATATTGGACAATAGCGTCGGGAATATTTACACAGCCACGTCGCTACAAAAGAGTAGAAAACAATTTGCCAGCAGACGAAAAAGGTATCAAACACTGGATCCAGGTTGTTGTCTTGGTTATACATCTATACTTATAAGTTTATTGGATAAGGTACAATGGGGGCAAATATTTCTTTAGTTTTAGTATAATATTCAAAGCAATATTTTTGTCTGATAAAAAAACTTTTTTTCACTGGTAGAAAAGTTTAAAAATTGATTTAGAGATGAAATTTGAAAATAAATCTTCTTTGTTATATTAGGTTTGCAGGGAGCGAGCGAGAGCCGCGCAACGAGATAATGGCCAGGGACGCTGGGGAGTACATGTGTCAGTTTGAAAATAATGTCGGCAGGGCTCAGTCAGCTGTCGTACTTCAAGTTGAACATAGACCATTGGTCACTCACAGGTAAGGAAATATATAGATAGGTTGTTAGATAGATAGACAGACGTAAGAGATACAAAAAGACAAGCTGAAAAATAGATAGGCATTAAGAACTAATCAAAAAAGAAAGATTATTGCCATAAAGAAATCCAAATATAAAAGTAGTAAAGATTTTGTGTGTGTCTATTTGCTGAACCACTGAACTGATTGAGTTATCTATTGTAGGAAAGCTTTATCTAGTTCTCAAAAGGGTTTTAGGCTATTATATTTTTTTATTTGATTATTGTTTTGGTCTTAGGCTATTATACTTCCTAGCTACTAGTTTATAAGAATAACTGAAGACTTTAAAAATGATAGATCAACCTCATTTTTGTTGCAGGTATAACAAAGTGGCCGCCGACCCCGGGGAACATGTTCGAATCCCGTGCAAGATGCGGGCCTTCCCTGCACCAAACTTCCAGTGGGACTGGATGGATAACAGCGCTTCCAACAGGATGGGATTATATGAGGTAGGACATTTAGATTTAAGAATTGCTTTTTATGATTTAAGATGATAGTATTTCAACAAGTAGCGATTTTTTTTGTATCCGACTTTATAGTTATAGGGTTTGATTATCTCAACAAAAAAAATTTGACTGCCTATTTTTCAATTGTTGAAAACTTGTGTTTAAAAAAAGCAGTGGAATGATAATGCCTGTGATTTACTTACAATACCCATAGATTTATGATTTTTTCATATAATCATGCCATCTGATACATAAAAGATACATACAATTTATGAAAAAATTAAATGTTCAAAAATCTCCTAAATTTTTTTTTATAAAAATCTTTAGTATCTTTTTGAAGATTGCGAAAGCATGAAACTTTAAGTCAAAGATAAATAAAATTGAAGTAAAAACGTTGTTTTACTATAAAATACATTTACATAGATTTTTATTTTGTGATTAAATACTGCCTAAAGACTCTTATTTTCTTACTGAATGATAACTTGCTGTTTTTACTTCAACAAAATGTTGGTATCCTCCATAATCATTCAAAGTTAAAGGATTAAGAAATGTATCATAATTCAAACGCCCCTATATTCCTGATGTTATGTGCTAAAGTTAGGCACTTGAAGACTAAGCCTATCCTAGTTTACAGCTGTTAGGAATATTTAGTAAAGGTTGAAGATTATGCTATATATTCAGAAAGAGTGAGGACAATGGCCTGTTTATTAAACTAGTCCCGAAGTTGTATAATATCGTATATCATATTGGTAGACTGAATATCTTTGGGAATTTTATCGAATTTTGATTAGTTGGTTAATAAAATTGAGTGTCGAAACGTTTTAACCACTCTAATTTAATTTTGTGTAACATCAATGTACATGAATTAATCGGCCATTGTCTTATCCCTTAAGACCCCTGCTTTATATTCCTTTACTTTATGATTTTAGAAGGTAGCTACTATTTGACATAGAGATTTTAAGTGTCTTAACATACACACACATACACGCCTATAATTAGTAATTAAGACATACAGAACACGTTTTGACCTATTCTTTAAGCATTGCGTTACTTTTTCTGTATTAAAATATACTCTAGTTATTAATTTCTTAAGTTTCTTTACATATTCTGGAATAGTTATTTATCATATTTTCGTCATATTGTGAATGCTAGAAAGGATATTAAAATTATTTCAACAATTTTGGTCATGTGATCAAAATTTGAATTTTCCTTCTAC
>LS046904.1:27830-39909 GCA_900241095.1 Acartia tonsa
AAAAAATATTTGAATAAAAAATGGCGGCGGTACCACCGCTCCCGCCATCCACCGCCATTTTCCGCCGCCCACAGGACGGCTTGTAAGGGGAAAAATTTTTGAAAAAAATAATATGGTCTTATTTTCACAGTAGGTTTTCTTTTATTTCTAGCCCCTGCGGGGCAATCATTAACCTTTATCTTACCTAACCTAACCTAAAATAACATATCTAAAGCCTCTGTGATATGATGAAACGCCCCTTTAAAAGTTTCCTTTAATCTTACCATATTACGAATTCGCCAATTATGACCAATAAGGGGGGAGGGGGTTAATGCAACCATCTCGTAATCAATGATTAAATGGTACTTAGAATCCGAATTTCGTTACGAAATTTGGCATGAGTAATCCTTGATTACAAAAAGTTAGAAAAGTAACAGCGAACGGTTGGTGGCTCAGCCGTTTAGCCATTTTTTAAGCTATTTTCAGGGCAAATCCGTCACAAAACCTATCTCCACATAATACTCTTTGCCGCTCAAAAACGTTTTCAAACTGTTCTAGCCGGTAGTTGCTAGTACTAGAAATTAACAAAGTAGTTTTTGGTATCATCTCACATGATTTAAAGCAAAAATATGTTGATTGCTATGTGATTTATGACAGATTTGCCCTAAAAATAGCCAAAAAACAGCTAAACGGCTGAGCTGTTAGCTGTTACTTTTTCAACTTTTTGTTCAATTTAGGGAAAATATACCTACCAAGGATTACTAATTTACAAGTACATTTTAAACTGCTTTGACATATATCTAAGTCTTTTTTGTGTGTAAATGAATAACATTATATAAAAACCTATATCATATGATGTTCAGTAAAGTTTATCGTTTTTTTTTGTGTAATTTCAATTTCAATTTAAAAGACATGTTTTTTAAAAACCCTAATTAAAAACACAACAATCTACCTATATTCCTGACTTGATGAAATAACACCACCATTTTTGTTTAAAGGGGGTGTAAAATTTTCTAGGAGCGTTTTGCGCACCGCCCTAGCAAATCCTTTCAAACACCACTTTTAAAAATTGACAGACTTTTAAAGTGCCATTTAAAAGGGTGGGAGATGGTGATATAACGTTTGGCATTATCCTCTTGGTAATATTTTTTTCACTTTTGAAAATTTTTATCCCCCCCTGCCTATAACCTAACCTAAAATAGTTGTTCTCTGCCAGAGTCATAGTTCTGTCAGGGGTGTCTGTTTGTACCAAAGGATCTTGCTAACCGCTGAACCGATCAGGTTCTCCTTAACAGAGTAGCTTTCCTTAGGTCCCGGGAAGGTTTATAACTATTTTTAGGGAAGGTACCAGCACCCTCCCAAGAGGAATCACAAAAAAGGTTATTTACGTAGAGATTTGAACGCAACATTGAAATTTTTTTTCTCAAACTAGATATTTGAAATTAAAAAAAAATTAAGTGACACTAGAGGCCTCTAAGGGCGTAACCGATAGTAATTGATTTTGTTTGTCAGTCCGTAATGCTATGTGGGGAATGTGATTTTTCAAATTATTTCCAAAATGAGAGTTTTTATCTCGCCCCCACCTATTTTTTTTAAGGTGGGTTAATTATCCTTTTATATCATCCTCCCTCCCATAAAAAAATGTTTTAATTCCATGAGGGGCGGGGGGGGGGTAATATTATTTTTTTTTGCAAGATGTCTTTTAGCTCCCAGTCATTGCAGGGTGGGGAGAAGGGATGGCGATAAAGAGATGGGGGAATGGATTAAAGGCCAATCAAGTAATCCCACCTCCTTAAAACGTCCTTATTTAAAATTGGTATATATAATCAAAATGCCCCCCTAAAGCAAAGTGCCTCCGAGGGGCTCTTAAGAGGGAGGGGGGCAAAATGTTCAAATGCCCCCCCCCCCTCAAGACAAAGTGCTTCGCACGCCACTGCTACAGTAAGAAAGAGATGGAGAAAATCCCTTAAAATATATTATTGTTTGTGATTATGATTTAATCAGTTATTTTCATAGAATTAACTTAATTATATGTGAGATTGCTTTGTTATAACATTGCTTTGAGGTATTATTGATGATGTATATACTATGTTTTACTAAATAATTCAAAGTCCGATACTATATCATACTATATGAGTAAAAAAAAATATACTATATATACTATATGGGGGGGAAAAATATACTATAAATATACTATATTTTTTTGGTTTTGGAGTGGTCGCCCTGGATATATATCCCTGTTATGCTAAAATTTATAATAGAGGCATAAATCTATAGACATTTCTAGGCGAGGTTGGCGTTATCCTCTTTATTACCATAAGTCTATAACCAAAGTAAAAATATTAAAAATCTATCTCCTATAGGTATATCTAATTAAGGAAGCTAAATAGAAATTGCCCTAATAAATAGCTGTTATACCTATTGCTGTACAGTTTCTAAAACCTCAATTTTTAATTTTCATCCTAAATCAAGAAAATTATCAATTAAATTAAATGCTTCCTTTAGCAACCATATTTTCATAGGAATATTGTTACTAAAAAGAAAATCTATTAATCTTTCTATAAAAAAAACATTTAGGATTACAAAAATGTAAGTTGTCAATGTTATTGTACTAAGCTAAAAGCTTCTACATGGATGCTACAAGAACGATATTAGCTTCCCATACCCTTTAAGGTGCCATGTATTTTGATACTAATTTCTAAAGAAATGAAGTCGGTCGGCCAAATTTGACTTCAAGCTGCAATATCACATTTGCAGGTATTTTTTTAAAAAAGGTCGCGACTTTTTGGACTCCAGCACTAATTAAGACCAAGTTATTGCCAAACAAAGACATCAATTTTTTGCCTTCTGCCACTTGGATCAAGATCACACACACACACACCACCCTTCCTGACGAATGCTAACATACTTTTATTTTTAAAAATGTCAAAGGTAATGACCCTAATAAAAACACCTCTTTTAGGTAAAAAGTTGCATGAAAAAGCAGTGGAAAAGTCTTATCAAGCGGATCTTGCCACCAATGGATGATAAATCCAGGTAAAAATGGACGACACTGAGTTAAAGTAAATTTTATTCCAGTATAGCTTCAAATGCGATTCTGAGTCATTCTGAAAAATTAAGTATCGTATGATCTTAAAATAGACAAAATATTAGTTTGATTTTCTTCAGTATAGCTCCGATTGATTTCCACTTGACCAAAACCTGTTTTGAGAATATTGAACAGATTTAAATTGAGGACTTCATTGGTGCTTTCCCTCGAGAACAGAACCCACCCTTCCGCCACCCACACATTACCTAACCTATACCTGATTCAATCTAATCAGACTGACACCCTTTTTAAAAAATATTTCAATTTATTACTGGGGGCTCGACTAGGCATTTTCTGGGAATATTTATTGGACAAATACCTATATTTATTTTAGATTGATGCGCATAGCCCTAATGCAGGATGAGGAGTACTTGAAAATGTTGAAGATGTTTGAAATACTTTGAGCTGACACGCAGGTGTATATCAACAATATGCACAAACACATACTCAATCTTTTATGACAAAAATTCAAAAATTTTCTTTAGAATTCAATTATAATACCAAAGAATTTTATTCTGACAATTGATTATAGGTATACTTTTTCATATTGTTAATTTCTTCAAAAAAATTCACGTTTGCCAAAGCCTTTAAAATACTCCAAATTGTTCGATTTTGCCAGAATAACAAAAATTCATCCTTGTTCATTTAATTTTTAAAAAATAGGATTCAAACACATGTCCACATTTTTTGGGCCTAAACTAGAGAAAAATAAAACCCCTGCCCGGCCCTTGTGATATATATTGCGAATTTGTCAGATGTGAGCTATAAAACAAAGTATTTACTAACAAACTCGTGTGCTTTCCCTTCGGTTTTACTTATCCTTGTTAGAATTAACAAAATTTGTAAATTTTGGAATTTTTACTGAAATAATTTTGGCTCTTTTTGTATTCTCCAGAACATGTGTTATCAGCTTATACCAAAAACAAAATTAATTCCAAAAAAAAATCACGAAATTGCCCCCCAAATATTATTTTAGATTTATTTCACATGTTGTTTATTCCTTATTCTTGATGTGTTATATGAATAATTTTAAAATGTTTAATATCAATAATTACAAAAGAATTAAAAATATTTCATTTAGAATTATTTAAAATTTATGTGTTAATTCTAATGCTAATGGTGATCTAACAAACCTGTGTTTTTTCTTCAATGATTTTAAACAAAAATGTAATTCGTTTAACATATTTTGTTTAACATTTCCTAACACCGAAATTTTATAAGATTTATTTAACAGAATTATTTTATTAAAATTCTATTTATTTTTGTTTTGATTGTGATTTGTTATCCTAAAATTTTATTTGTATCAAGTTTATTTCCTTACAATCGTTGTTCATAAAAAAATACGGTGAAATTGTTGTAAATAAAATGTTGTAAGTTATCCTAAAAATCCAGTTTTAATAAAAAAAGAAAAATATTAAAAAAAACATTCCTACTTTAAAAAAAAAATAGATTTAGTTTGCTTTGTACAAAACGCAATAGAGAAATTTAATCATTGAAAAAGACTTTCGGATTTTAAGACACATAATTCAAAAATTTTTGGAATTGATTCTTTACATAAGATTTCATTTGATTTCAAAGTAATTCCTAAAATATTTATTTGCAAGAAATGTAAACTAAAAATATGAAGAAAAAAAGTCAAATTTTGATATTAAAATGAAACATATATCTATGTTAAGTAATTCTGTGGTCAATTCACATTGTAATATTTTCTGGGACAGATGTGGGTATTCTGAAATTAAGTTTTCAGTATAATTTTGAAACCGAATAATATCTGCTGGGTTAGAACTGGTTATGCTCCGTACTGAAAAGTCATAATAAACACAAATCATAAAATGAGTACCTGTTTCGTTGCCTTTGGCCTAAACAAAACTGGAATTAATCTAACGAATTTTCTTTTTACTAACCGTGGAAAACTGATGATAATACGATGCGATAAATAACTATAGTTATTTAGCTACAAGTTTAATACTAAGAAACTCATTTCATGTTTCATTATTAATTTATATTCAGTGGACTCCATTTCAAATAAGTGCTGAAAATTTTTATAAATCGCATACTTTTATGTTCTGAATGCCTTTATCTGTTCCCAAATATTTGTATGTAAAAACAATATCAATATTATCGACACTTTATTCACAGGGAGTTTTATTTTAAGTACAAATATTTATAATATGAAGGATTTTTTTGTGATTTCGCTTCAACTGAAAGAGGAATAATAGTTTACTTGATTTACAAAATAGTTTTAAATTGCACTTATTTTACTTCAATAGGTAGCTTTTTACCATACACAAAAATAGTTGTTAAAAAGATTTGGAAAACAAGTTTTATAGGTTTTTTCTTCTCCATCCCCCCCGAAAAAAAATTACCATTAAATACGTGTTAAAATCACAAGGAAATTAATTAATCAGCAAATAAAAAAAGAAATCTTTTCTTCTGGGGAAAGAATCGTTTTTCGTCAAATGATTTGTTTCAGTCTAAAGTACATTAATGCTGCAATTTTGATTACACGTAAAAATCATTTAACTTGTTTTCTGAATTCTTGTGAAAATAAACCTTAAAAATCTCCCCCTCTATCCTTTAGATTGTAAGGAAATTTATGTTAAAAACTGTTATTTGGAAATAACATGAAATAAATGTTGTAGAAAAAATACTGTTTTGTTTACAATAAGTCAGGGATGTACATATTCATAAGTAGCGCAGAATTTAGGCTTGATTGATTCCAGGGATCTAAAGGGATAAAACAATGGCCGATAAATTGATGTGTATCTATACTGTACATTATTATTTATGGCTGAAACGTTTGGTGGACAATCAGCTAAATGAACCAACCAGTTAAATTAAAGGTTGTTAAGCCAACGAATAGGGGACTAGTGTAATAAACAGATCAATATCCACTCCCTCCCTGGATTGATTCATACCGCTACAAACAAAGAAGTAAAGAGAGCATTAGCAGCTAATAGTTATTTCTCGTATCGTATTATAAACGGCTCTCCGCGGATATAGAATGTACAACTATAAGATTAAAACTAGTTTTTTTAGCCCCGTTGTGCCGAAGGCACCGGCTAAAAAAAACTAGTTTTAATCTTATGATTGTACATTTCTATATTCGTAGAAAACTGGATATAATACGATGCTAGACATAGTTTTTTCGTATTCATGAGAACCGGTTCCTATCCACCGGATTCAAATGAATACGAGAAAAAATCATTAACATATACAAACATGTACTGTCACTTTTGTATTACGAAAATGGTTTTAAAATTTAGATATCTACAGAAAACTTTAGTGTTACCGACTTACGGATAGACATTGGGAAGCAAGGCGGGTTTTAAAGGAATAAGACAATAGCCGAAAAATGTATGTATATCCCTAAAAATTACCCCTTATGTATATTGAAATTAGTTATAGAAACGTTTGAACACTCAAATTAATGAAAAACCATCAAAATTCACAAAAGTCCCCAACGAATAAGAAAACTTTATTATGAAACTTTGGAGACTAGTGTAATAAACAGTCCATTGTCCCCGCTCTTTCTGGAAACAAGGGCTTTTAGAACACGTAATAAATGATTTAAAAACTTACACTTCATATCACAATATTCCATTCATATAAAATTCAGGCTTGTTATTCTGTAGAAGCCTTATAGTTGACTAAATATTATTTTTTTTTAAATAAAGTATACATTGTCTTAAAGATCAAGTAAGAAATAATAAAGAATTTTTTTTTACAACGTAAAAATGATAAATTTTGACTCAGGACACAAGAATCCTATAATCATTTTTATAAAAAAGATAACAGGATGTCTCTTTATGTTTTTGTCTGTCTGTAACGAAGGATCTCGCTAATCGCTGAACCTACATGGTTCTCCTTTACAGGTTAGCTTTCCATAGGTCATAGGAGGGTTCATTAATATTTTAGGGGAGGATACCACAACCCATAACCTCCTAAGAGTATTCGCTCCTAGGTTAAAACGAACCCCCCTCCCCCTTAAGAAAATTGTTTTCAGTTTTTCTTTTTAGAATTAAAATTGAATGGGGGAGGGGACTCGACTCCTCCCACCACCTTAAATGTCCATGGGGGCGTAGCCGCTAGTAAGGATGGGACAATAGGCTTTAAATTGGTATACATACCCAATGATGATAACAAATTTAGACTCTCTTTAGATAAAAAATATTAAATCATTGGTTGACACTGTTGGTTAAAAAAATATTTAATAAAAGTAACCAGAAAACGCATTTATTAAACTTTGAGGTCCAGTAAACTTTACAGCCCAATTTCCTCTTCCCCTCTGCATATTGGAGACTTGATCATTGTCTTTTACTTTATCAGACAACAATATAAAATGCTAAAAAAGCCATCCTATAATTATTTTAAAAAGCATGAATTTAGGTTGAAAAGAACAATTTTTTACATTTGAAATTCAAATTAAAAATTCTGTTATAAAAACCTAACATAATTTCATTTCTTTCACAATAAAGTAATATTTTTGTTAATTTTTCTGTTATTATTAAACTTACAGCTCAATAACAGATATAAATAATTTATAATATCTATAGTTATTCATTTTCATAACCGCGGCGATCTGTCTTCAAAACTGTTATATTTGATGAAATCATGAAATGATCAATGTGAAATTAGGTGATATTTAATCAAGAATATAATTTTGTCCCAACTAAACGGCCATTCAAACAATGTTGACAAAAATCCATCCCAAGACTTTCTTTCAATCAGAATAGCCTAAAACCATCTCGGGAACTAGTGAAGCTTCTCTAAAATTGAGAACTCAATGGTTGAATCTTTTAAGAGATCTCAACTGACAGACAAAAACATAAACTGAATAGGATAATACATTTTGTCTCAATAATCATTAATATGCATAAACCATTATTTGTCAACAGACAGACACTAATTATAGAGTATCTACTCCGCTATAAGAATATTGATTCTGGTCATGTACCTATATAATTGTATTGTCTTACACCTAATTATAGAGTAGCTACTCCGCTATAACAATATTGATTCTGATCATGTACCTAATTTGTATTGTCTTGCACCGACAACATTCAATTCAAAACTAATTCTCCGACTCAAAAGTTCTATACACTGTGGTCCAAAAAAAACACTCTTGAATAAAAAATAATAATTTTTTTTTTCTCAGCTTTTAGTACAGAAGCAATTTAAGTAAAACAAGGATTATAACGTCCAAGAGTGGCAATGAAATAATAACTTTATGGAATTATTTTTCTCGTTTTAATTCGAAACAGATTAATATCCAGTGGATTAGATATATGATTGAAATAAATTGTAACTTAGGAGAATGTAGTTTTTTTCTCATTCTAACCCCTGCGGTGCCCCTGTGTTCGAAAAGGCATTTTAAAAAATTGACAGTAATTTACCTTTGATAGCCAACAAATATTTATGGAGTAAAAAGGGTTGTTGGTTAATTTAGTTATCATTGTTATGGCTTACTTGCTTTTGATTATACCCAAATTGGACCAGTGTGGTTTGCCGCCAAATCAAGAAAAGTAGTGTTATCTTTATATTATGTGAGAATTTTAGGGAAGGCGGGGGTGTTATATCACAACCACAAAAGGACATTTGTATCATATAAAACTGAAGATTATTACTACAGCAACAATTTTTTTATATCTGTCCTATTTGATGTAATCTTTTTGCTTTTGATTTTTAAATATACCTCCCTTTGTATTCGTGGGGGTTAGGAGAATTCATAAAAATAGAATAAAACCAACCCAAGACTCAAACTTTGATACAAAATAGCCAAAAACCATCCCGAGGCCTATCTAAAGCTTCCCGAATATGGAGAAGTAAATGGGTTCACTTAGCGAGATCTTAATGAACAACAGATCTATTATATAGATGTATATACAGATAACTACCTAGCCTCCTTTTCCAATAACCTTTTTCGTCTGCTAGCAAATTGTTTTCTGCTACTTGTTAATTTTCCCGACACCATTGGTTGATTTTTAGAGACCAAATTGACAATCTGCACAAGGACATTTGGTTAGGGAAATACAGTTAATTAACCCCTTCCCCCTCTAGTGTTTTACTCTAATTAATGGAAAAGCAAAAAATTCCTACTAATTTATAAATGGGAAACTTTGCGAGAGTGTTAGTCCACCAGCGGAGAATTCCAAATGAGTTTCTGTGAAGTTAAACAGGGAGGGAAAGGACATTTGGCTATTTAGTACACTAGTGCCCAAAGTTTTATAATTACGTTTTCTTATTAGTCGGCTTATCAACATTGGGGACTTGAACCGAATTTTGATTTATTGGTTCATCAAATTGAGTTTCCAACGTTTGAACCACTAGTTGCATTTTACAGAA
Organism: Acartia tonsa; assembly: GCA_900241095.1. Taxonomy (NCBI): domain Eukaryota; kingdom Metazoa; phylum Arthropoda; class Copepoda; order Calanoida; family Acartiidae; genus Acartia; species Acartia tonsa. The sequence continues at coordinate 37,243 of LS046904.1, forward strand.
GGGGTAATTTTGTGTATCAAAATTAGGAATGTACATAAATTTATCGGCCATTGCCTAATCCCTTTTAGATTCTTGTAAGTAAGAACATGAAATAGATTTGAAATTTAACAATTTTGTCCATAAGAAGAATAACAATATGATAACAAGGTTCTTGATCCATAAAGTTTCCATCATGTCTCAAAATCCGGTTCTGAGAGATACTGAAGAAAAAACATGTATTGCATCTTACAGTCGTAACATAGATGAAGAAAATTTGTACCCGTAAACAACGATGACAACTTCAATAAGTACAGGGAGGGAGTGGACATTGGAGTGTTTATCACACTAGTCCCGAAAGTTATAGTACATTTTTCGGGTCTAGTCGGAAGATGTATGTTAATGTTCAGTGGTTATATGAATCTACATAAAAAATCCAACAGCTTATTTTTGATATAATCATTGGCCACACCCGTCTATTTTAAATAGATTCCGATAAAATCATATTTTTCCCTTTAAAGTATTTGACATACTGACATTTGTAATTACAGAGTAACTTTCCATAAGTTATGTTTCTGTATTTAAAAAACAGTCTAGATAATAATTTGTTCTTTTAAATTCAAGTTCGATAATAGAAAAAAAACCATTTTTTTGGTTCCTTGTGATCAAATGATCCAGAAACTTCAAATTAATCCTAATGGATGCGTAGATGTTAAAAAAATATTATTTCTGTTAAATGAAATAACACAGCTTCAATAATTTAATATCCGTAAATCTTATAATTTTTTTTTGTAGAGAATTGTCTGTAATAACATGCTAAACATGATTTTTCGGTATGGCTGAGAACCAGTTCTAATCCAGCGGATATTAATCGGTTTCGAAGCCATATGTACTGGAAATCAGGATTCTAGAGGGATAAGATATTGACATATAAATTGATGCACAACCCCAATGATGATACACAAAGTTATCCCTTCTGTATAATCAATAAGTAGTTGAAACGTTTGGACACTATACTCAATGAACTAAACAATCAAAATTTTTATAAATGTCCCCCAAGTTGTTAAACCAACGAATAAGAAAACGTTATTATAAAACTTTTGGGGACTAGTGTAGTAAACTGTCCATTGGCTCCTCCCTCCCTATATAAAACGATCTAAGCAGAGAAAAAAAGGATAAATTTTGATAAGTAGAATTGTATGCTACACCTCAATGATGATACACAAAATTAACCCTTCTGTTTATTTCAATAAGTGGTTGAAACGTTTGGACACTAAACAATCAAAATTTTATAAAAGTCCCCTAGGTTGTTAAAAAAACGAATATGAAAACGTTATTATAAAACTTTGGGGACTAGTGTTATAAACAGCCCAATGTCCTCTCCCTGATTTGAAATGGTTTTTGTATGAGATGCCCATTCTCTGTAGTGCTTGCTTGAGAAAGGGTGGTAACTGAATAAGATTAGATAAACAATATCAACTGATAATCTTGTACAACTTTTAAAGTTATAAGTAGCGCAGCTACTATATAACTAGATGCAAGTACGCAGGAATCTAAAGGGATAAGACAATGGCCGATACATCAATGTTCATCCCCAATGATGATAAACAAAATTACCCCTTCTGTAGATTAAAATTAGTGGTTGAAACGTTTGAACACTCATCCAATCAAAATTTACTGAAAGTCCCCAAAGTTGTTACGCCAACGAATTTGAAAACGTTATTATAAAACTTTGAGGACTATTGTAACAAATAGTCCTCAAAGTCCTCTGTGTGTATAAAGTGTCTCTTGGTGCAAGTTATGCAGACTAGAGTACACACGTGGATTCCAAGGAGAGAGGGGACATTGGGCTGTTTAGTACACTAGTCCCCAAAGTTTTATAATTATTCGTTGGCTTAACAACTTTGGGGTCATTCTCTGAAGTCTTATTGGTTGGTTCTATCAGTTGAGTGTCCAAGCGTATCAACCACTAATTGTAATCTACAGAATGGGTAATTTTCTGTATCATTATTCGTGATGTGCATAAATTTTTTGGTCTTTGTCTTATCCCTTTAGATCCCTGATTAGATTCATTCACTAAAATAAACACTTCTGCAAAATTTTTACTATTTTTCATATGGTTGGGCCGGATACTTTTTTGGCCGGATACCGGATATCCGGCATCCAGATAGTTTCAATATCCGGTATCCGGCCGGGTATCTGGCCAACGCTCGATATCCGGCAAATTACCGGATATCCGTCCAAAAAAATCAGCCGGATATCCGTTATCCGGATAGTTTCAATATCCGGTAACCGGCTGGATATCGAAAATAGTCGGATATCCGGCCCAACCCTAATTTTTCAATAACAAACTATAATCTTAACATTATTATGTTATTTCAGGCAGAGAGGACATTTGGCTGTAAATTACACTGGTACTCATAGTTTTATAAACAATAATTGTTTCCAGACCTTTTGGTATTTTTTTTTATTTCTAATCTTAACTAATATTTTTTGGGTATATAAGGATTTTAGTTTTGATCATTGTGGATTTACATCATTATATCGCTTATTGTCTTATCCCCAGGGAGAAAGGGAGGGGACAATGGGCAGTTAATTCAATTTAAGAGTTATTGCTGAAAGACTATGAAATCCAGATTAATCCAGACAATATGAAGGAAATTATAAAGGGAGAGTTAATACAATACAGAA
>LS046914.1:4659-15969 GCA_900241095.1 Acartia tonsa
TTTTGTGTGTTCAAATATTAAACTAAAATTGTAATCATCATCATTAACCCTTTGGTGATGGTAATGTAAAGAAAAAATATAATTTAAAAAAATCATTTAAATTATTAAATATTTACTTTCTTTTAGATAGTAATGCCGGGTGAGGAAAATAGATTTATTGAGAAATAGATATGCATATAGAAAACTAGCCAATAGGGAGATAATTATATCGAGTCAACTCTAGTAAATATATAGATGTGACTTCAAAACTGCAAATTTCTAATTAGTTATTCCTGCAAATTTTTTGTGCTTTTCAACTTTCATAAACATAGCCGTGCGTAAGTGAATTAATGTCCCATTTAGAATTGAAATTGGACCTTCCCTTTTTTCAAGGTTTACACCGTTTTGTCCAAACCCTGTTAATGCACGCCACTGACCAAAAATCCGCTATTTCATGGTTTTGAGTGAACATATTTTATAATACTGAGTACTTTATGGATGCTCATCTAATGAAAGTTAAATGTGCAATCAGGGGTAGGGAAACATATTGACCATTTATAACCAGCAATCGAAAGGGATAAGACAATGGCCGATAAATTAATGTACAATTACATCCCCCATGATATTACCCCTTTCTATAGATTATAATTAGCGGTTGAAAAGTTTGGACACTTAACTTAATTATACAACCAACTAAAATTTAACAAAAGTTTACCGAAAGATCTCTATAACCACTTAACCGATATGGTTCTCTTTTAGAGTGTAACCTCTCATAGGTCCATTTTCATTTCATAAAATTTATATTGTCAAAATATGGGCGAAAACCAAGAATATCTGTGTCCTTGTTCTTTCGATATCAAGAACAACACCCCAAAAAGTTATTCCTAGAAGACATGATTAATTGTCTCACTAAGCAAGTTCCATCCAGGGAGGGAGGCGACATTGGAATGTAAACTAATGTGATACCCAAATCCAACTTTCTAATTAAAACTTTAGTCACTTGTATAAATTGAATAGTTAGTTTAAATTAGCATTGGCAAAACTTTTAAGCTATAGAATCTTAATCTACAGAAGGGATATTTTTGTCCTTGTCATTGGGGATGTACACTAATCAAATAGTACTATCAATTTCAAACTTTTCATTTGGATATTTTTTAACAATTTAGGTATACTCTGGAAAACCATTCCATCTCTAAGACCATTTTCTGATTTGTTGAGTTCGCTTTTATGGATGTTGGCATCCTTGTTTTACGTGTAAAGACCACCTAATGCAAGTTATATCCTTTCAGTTTTAAAAATACCTCTTTAAAAAGTAAGAAGCGAGAAATCCAAAGCTAAGGTTTTACTTAATCTGTTTAGCTTTAAAAAACTTATAGTGTTCTAAAATCTATTTTTTTATCAAAAAATAACAATACAAGTTACGTCTATACAAACCTAAAATAAATCTATGAAATAAAGAAATTTAGCTCTTAGAAACTGGTATTGAGTGTTGATTTTAACCAGGCAGACAGATAGGCATTCAGGCAGGGTGGTGTTGGAACTCAGGGTTACAGGGATAGGATAATGTAAGATTAATTCGCTTCCCAGTCCTATGGTTTAACTCACTTAGGCAAAAATACATTTAAAAAGCTTTAGAAAAGAATCTTTTTACAAAGAAAGAAAATTTAAAATATTACCCTTAAGAAAAGCCCTAACTCTTTAGGGACATTCTAGCAATAAGCCATTACCTAACCATAAGAATCCCTCAAGGGGCTACAACTTAATGGTTGAAATTTTGACAGAACCATTTTCATTTGGCATTAATGAGGATTTTAGATTTAAGCAACGTCTATGGACTTTTAATTACCTTGGTACCCAAAGTTATACAACTATGCTTTCTTATTTGTTGGTTAAAAAACTTTGGGTTCTTTGATTTTTATGATTAGTTGATCTAGTTGGTTCCAAACTATCAGTGTTCAACTTTTTGACCAATGATTTTAATCTACAGAAGGGGTTATTTTGTTATCATCACTAGGGATGTACATCAATTTATCGTCCATTGTTTAGGATTCCTGCGTACGTTGAAATGCAAATTTAATTCGAAAAGTTTCCTTTTAATTCCTGAACAAGGGTGGAGCTTTAAAATAAAACTCACTTTTTTGAAGGTGGCCTTGAATTTTTGACAAGTGCGAGTGAAATTATTATTCTAATTCACAATTTTGCTACCACCTAGTGTTTTCACGTTCGCGCGGAAGAAAAAAGTTACAGATTAACCGACCAACTTATTCTTATACTAGCGGTTACACCTCCTAATGGCCTCTAGGGGCACTAAATGTGAAAGGTTGGGAGTCGACCCTCCAGTTTAAATGTTAATTCTTTTCAAGTAAACGATTTTCATCGGAGGGTTGTGGTACTCCTCCCAAAAAACTTCCCTATGATCTATAAGATGCTACAATGTAAAGGAGAACCATATTAGAGTTCAGTTGTTGACGAGATCCTTTAGTACAGACAGACACACAGACATTCTGTTACTTTTATTTAAATATTTTTTTAAGGTATGAGACAATGGACTATAAATTTAAGTACACCCTTCACAATCAATTTAAAGTAATTTTTTGCTATTAGATTATGTTAGCTTTTTAGCTGTTGTTTATAATAACTTTTTGTAGTTTTATGTGACAAATATAAAATTGAATTTTATGAAAATTTTGCACAAAGGGCACTATTACTGAAATAGTCTAAGCTTAAAATTCAGAACACGACAGGATAATTTTTGCGTGTTACTTAAGATGCCTTAAACAGTAACAAACAGTTCGTAGAGTTCAAGTTCTTAGTTATTTTCCGCCTTCATATTTCTTATTTCACTTATTATGCATAAAAAATAATTTAAAGTTTTTTCTCGTATTCATTCGAATCCGGTGGACAGGAACCGGTTCTCATCAATACGAAAAAACGATGTCTATAATTGTACATTCTATATCCGCGAAAAGCTGTTTATAATACGATGCGAGAAATAACTATTATTAAATTATCTAAAGACTAGCAGCTACGCCCCTAAATGCCTCTATGGGCACTTTAGGGAATGGAGGGAGGGGAGAGTCGACCCCTTACTTCTTTCATAAAATTACTAATAGAAAAACAATAAATATTTTGATAGTAAGGGTTTAGGTATCCTCTCTTAAATAGTTTTAAAACCTTTCCTAGTTCTATAAGATTCTTCACTGTTTAGGAGAATCGTATCAAACATCCTCTCACTTTAATATGAGGATGACTGGCTTCCTAATTGTCTCGTACAATAAGGTCCTAGCATCTTGTAATAATTTAAATTTTAGAAAGTAGCATTTCTAGGAAAATAGAAGAAAGTGCAATTTTTAAAATTCTGGTACCAGGCAATAAAAGGTAATGGGACAAGATGTTGTGTACAAATCTCGCCCAATACCAGCGTCATAACTAAAGAAGTATAAAACGGTTCCTTCTACTTGTATATCCAAGGACAAGGGAATGATATTCTAACAAACAACTCTGAAGGAAAATTTCCCCACAACCCTCTTCCCCTTTTCCTCCCCTTCTTTATCACCCCTCTTCAGTTACATGACAAAAACAAAATATACCACCAGATACTAAATAAGGTTTCGTGATTTTTGGTAGAATTGTTTGTTAGAATAGCTACCCCTGCATATCAGGTGCGCGACGTTATTGTTAGAATAGGGCAACAGCCTTAGTTGAAAACAGGTACAACTCCATGCACAGTAAGGAATTCCAGACAAGGGTTGTACAATCAATGTCTTAGGGTCATTCAGGTTAGGTAAAGAAATGTGCAGGGGAGCCCCTGAATGTTAAAAAATGATAGGTCCTCTTGCACAACTGTCAGAAAATTGAGGAGAAAAAGGGTTTAAAGATAAAATATCCCATCTTAAATTTTAAAAAAATTCCAGAACGATTCTAAGAAAAGTAGAAAGGCGAAAATTTCACAAAAAGAAAAATTGACCATTTCTAACTTACAATTGAATTTGCAGTGTGCATTCAATTCCGCACATGTATCACATTATAATATCAGCATGACAGTATATTGTTACAACAGCACAAACTGTTACTTTCCATTTGCCTCACTTTCAGGACGGGAGGGGACATTGGACAGTAAGTTACGCTGGTACCCAAAGTTTATAAACATATTATCTTATTCCTTTGCTTAAAAACTTTGGTTACTTTTACTGAAAAAGCAACTTTTTCACCAATTTTAATCTGCAGAAGGGGTAATTCAATTTATCATCATGAGGTATGTAACAGTAACAAGCCCTTTTCACTCCACAGGGCAAGCATAGGCCGCTGACAATTTGTCAGTGTTTCTGTAACAATGTGGCTCTATTTATGGATATGGGATAGGGTTGTCAGCACTAAGGATTATGATTGTGGTGTACTGCATCCATTTGCCCATCAGACAACCAACCCTTTGATTGCACGACCTTTGTCTGAGAAGTCCTAACTGTGTATGGTAGTGATTTGCGCCTGTTTTGGGCCCAAAACCATCCCCCTACTCTAACTATTCATGTCGCGCAACTGACATAGCAGCAGTAGGAACAATTTTTAACGTCTTTAGTTATGACGCGGTGTCGGACCGAGATTCGAACTTATCACCTTCCCGACGACGAGCGGATGCGCTACGTGGTGAGCCACGGTCGCGGGTGTAGAGTAGAATATACGTGGTGGATATCATGACGGAAAAAATACTCGTCAATTTAGGTTACTATTTCTCCTGCCATTGATTGGTCAATTTGTTTATCCAGTAGGAGGGAACAGGATGGGGTAAGGGGGGGATGGGTGGTATCGTCATTTTAGCCTGCTACAGAGTTCACTTTATTAGAGAACATAAAATCTGGTGTAAGATCTAAGTAGTTATAAATCCATTTGAATATGAGTCTATAACCCCTCATTCTAACAATATTTACCAGCTTCTACCAAGGAAGGATTTTCACAAATATGCTTTGTAGGGAAGTATAAATTATTGTTTATTGTCTTTTTCTTGCATTTTTAAACTTCTGATAGAATGAGTAAAAAAAATACCTTTTACTGCGCCACCTCCTTCCAGCTCCAAGTGATTCTTCCTGATGTGTTGTTTCAGGTCATTGAAAAGATTAAATTTATGTTGGCAATAGTCACATTGATATGCTTTCTTGCCGTGCATGATGGTCATATTAGTGTAATTCTTAGCACGTAGCACACTGAAGTCCTAAAATATATTTTTTTAATAGTAGCGTTAATAGTCTTTATTTATGACATGTCAATTAGCTCATCGGGAGGTTGGTTAATTTGAATCGCGGCACAACAATATGTTATAACTAAAGACGTTAAAAATGGGTTCTACAGCTTTTATTTCAGATGCGCGACATTAAAAGACAAAGCAGGGGATTGCTTTAGAACATAACATTCGCAATGTATTACCACGCATAGTTAGGACTTCAGACAAAGGTGGTGAAATCACATAGTTGTTTGTCTGTGGGATGTAACTTAAGCTATTTCTAATATTTTATCCAATGGGTTAAATCTAAACTTTAAATAGCCTAAAACCTTCTCTGGACATATAAAAAGCTACACTTTGAAGGAGAACCAAATCGGGTCAGTGGTTCACGAGATCTTATGCCACAGAAAGAAAAGTTTACTACTTTATATAATAGGATATGCACCCCACCCCTATGAAAGATGCTAAACTAAAACCATACCTGTATTGACATAGTGACATTAAGATGACCGCCGCCAGTAGCCACACTCTCCTCCATCCTGGACATTTGATTCTTGTAGTTCTTAGAATTCTTGTTCACACGTACCCCGGGGCTGCGAGGTTGACGCTCTTTAGCGGTTTCTATTTCATTTTCCTCATTATTGGCAGCTGCAGGGGATGATGGTTCTTCTCTGACAGGAGAGGTGTCGGGCTGTTTGGAAGGCTGTTCGTTACTCTTGGGTCGAGAATGGACTGATTGATTTGGTTCACTCTGAAAAGAAAGTTTATTTTAAAATTAAGAAAAAGTTCGACCAAGTAAATTACAAGGACAATTGAGTCCATACCTAATACATGCTGTATTATCAAGCTAACAAGTTGTTGCCTACAAAAAGTTAGAAAAAACACTTGTGTAAAGCAATTGAAGTTAATGGTTTATTAAAAGCCTTCAATACCTACTTAGGAAAGATTAAGAGTTGTGTGTTTTTAATATTTCAATTTAAAATTATCAACAACAAAATTGAAAGTTCAAAAATTAATATAAACAAACAACTTATTATTTAAAATAACAACACGCACTGTAAGGGTTAACAACTAACTGGTTTAAAATGTATGTGACGTACCTTCTCCTCCCCAATTTTATTCTAGCATTAACCCCTTCCCTTTTTGTATTAACCCATTGCAAATAAATCAGGAATACGGGAATGGTTAAATATACTAATAATTGAAACTTTCTTTTTACATTTTTCATATGATGGAGTGCAATGCGTCAGTGCAAATAATCTTTATTATCATCTTAACCTTTCTGTGACATATAGACTAACAGTAACTTAAAGCTTAGCAAGCTGTATTTCTAGTAAAATATGAATTACCTGCGCTAAGGATGAAATACTTGTTTCGCCGCGCAGCTCATTAACACGTCTATGCACAGGACTCACACTCTTACCAGTCTAATATGAAAAGGGATATAATATACGTGGATATTGTTTGATATTCTTGCATATCCTCATGAAATGTTTATCCCAGCAGGCTAATGTAACGACACCTCCAATTCCTCTACCATTTGACTTTACTCCATCCCCTCTCCTGACTGTGGAGTATCATATAATATTGACCAATATCTGAGGACTATATTAGCAACCTAAATTGACGACAAAAATTCTTGTGTCACAATAACCATTATTATAAAAATATAAAAAATTATCAGGGAGAAGAGGAAAATAATAGATATTTAAAGCTTAGCAAGAAGTTAATTTTTATTCTAAAATTATGAATAAGATATTCCAATAAGTCAATTAAAATCACGGATAAGATATTTCAATGATTCAATTAAAATCAAATTGTGTGTATTTTTTTTGTTTTTAGCTCCCTTACATTCTTAACTCTTCAAAATAAAGAGGACAAAATAAAACAAGAATAGTTTTCATGAATACTAGGTAATGCCTTTTAGAAATGAAAAAAAAGAAGATTATTGTCTGTGTCCAGTGTCCATTCGTGTAGACATACAAACCTTAAACATCCAATTATAGAAATTGTACTTCCCTCTAAAATCACGTCAATATTAAAACTAACCAAAAAAAACCTTCTTTTACCTTAACGAACGCGTAACAAACAAACAAACGGACACACGAACCTTTGGGGACCATCGTTTTAGACGTCCCAAAGGTTTTTGTTTGAATTGGTGAAAGAAGTGAAAACTATATTTATTTCAAAAAGGCATGATAATATGTTCTATTTTATACAAGCACTAGCGGCTACGCCCCTAGAGGCCCCTAGGAGCACTTGAGGAGGGGGGAATTGAATTGGATAACCAAATTTCTTAATTTACATTTTAAAAGAAATAGTAAAAAAAATATTTTTTTTTTGCTGGGGGCGATTTCTCATGGGAGGTTGGTGGTACCCTCCCCCAAAATAACTATAAACCTTCCCAAGACTTATAAGAAGCTACCCTGTTAAGGAGAACCTGATCGGTTCAGCGGTCAGCGAGATCCTTCGTTACAAACAAACAAGCAAACAAACAAACAAACAAACAAACAAACAAACAGACATACATACAGACAGACAGACAGACAAACATCGTTCTAGCATTTAATTATCTCTTATTGCATTTTTACCTTTTGTGTTGTATTGGAGACGTTGGTACTGACGTCAATTCCAGCACTTGATTCTTGCAGGGTTGGCAATACAGAAGAATTTGCAACTAAATTCAAAGAAAAAAATTGCTGCAGTTGGTGTTACAAGATAGACATACATGATACAAAGTGTCAAAGTGGTGTGATTCCGGCTTGTTTTAACAAAAATTGTTCAAATTAAGTTCCAGCGCTTTTTCTTCGTAAATCTCATAATTATAAATTTAAAATTTTATCATGGAAGGAGGCATTTTGGTCTGTGAATTTACGAACATGCATTTACATGCTGTTTCTTTGTTTTTCTTAGTTGCATACTGTATTAAATTAAAGCAATAGCCAAGCAAGGAAAAGTGCTGTAATATTTTTATTCTGCCCTCTCTGTGTTATGGACTCACCTGGCTTAAAATTGTTGATGAACATACTCATATTTCCAGGCATAGACATTGTCGTCATTAATGTTGAATTTATGTCTTGACCTAAAATTAATTGAAATATTTGGATCAGGGCCAGTTTACGGTAAAATGTTCCTGGGATTGATTATCTAAAAAACAAGGATGACAACATCCATAAAGCGAAGCTCTGGAATGGAAGGACAAACGAACATTAACACTTGTAGAGTGTCAGAACTGAATAAGCAGAATATTAATGCATAAGTCTAACAAAATTGTTGCAAAACTGTTTAAATAATTATACTGTTTAAGTACATACTTACATATTAAGGACTTGATTATAGGGATGCTTCGCTTATAATTTTGTACCTTGTTGTAATAGGAATTAGTATTCCAAAAATATCTTTATAAGGATTTACCTGGCATTAAACTAACATTTCCAGACGCTATAATTGAACTATATATCAAGGTTCTGTTCTGCTCTTTCAATCTGAATGAATAAATGATCATAAAAGCGGAGCTATGAAATCAGACGGTAGGAAAAAAGGACATTAAACTTAATAAAACGAATATAAATTTAAAAGTCTAAACAAAATAATATGTAAATTTGTTGAGAAATTGTTTAATTGAATGAAATTGGCAAGTTTAGGACAATCATTTTCTTTAGAAACATGGCACCTTTTCTAAAGCTGTAATCATATCGATGTAGGATTCCCCATATCAAATAAAACAAAATTTCCAGCTAATCAAAGCAAATTTTTAAATTTTATCGTGTTTCAACTCTTTTAACTACACTAAATATAAAATTCTTTGATTAATAAGACTCCAACTACACTGATGTATTTGTTTGCGAAAAATCTTACTTTTCTTTTTGATTAAAATTTTTCCAGTGAGTGATAATTGCTTGCCAGTCGTCTGGGAAGCCATACTGAAACTTTTGTAGCACTGTGATGGGGGTGGGGGCATCCAGTCCCTCCTCTCCGGGGCTGGGGTGCAGAGAACCAACTAACACGTAGTCACTGGACTTTGTGCTTACTATCTGAGAGTCAACCTAGGATAAAAGGAAGAATGACAAATTTAAACGGTCCAGCGGTAAGTTTCGGTATTGAGAATAGAAGCTTAGTCGCAAAACATTCAAGCAACTTCGTCATGGCTAAGCAAGAATGAATATAATTGAATAATGTTGGATAATCAAATATATACAAAGCTCCTCTGCGGAGAGCGCCATTCCTTATAGAGAGATAATAAGGGACACATGTCTTACTCGGCGAGAGTGAGGTAATAATAAGGATTTCTTATGCGGGTCAAGTCCTACTTAATATTAGGGTCCCAGGAATAAGGTATAAACAACAAGTCTAAAATAATATTTGGGGGTCAGATGTAAAGGTCGTCAATTGTACAATGTGTTGACCCCCAACGTCAGCTAAAAAACGTATAGGTTTCGTGATTTTTTTCCCGAATTGGTTTTGTTGTTGGCATAAGCTGTTAAGGTCCTAGTAGCCACAAAAAAAGTGTGAACAAAGGTAAATTACTTACCCTTCCAACTATCTTGCTAGTTATCCATCTTTGATCACTTGCACACGTGAGTGTGTCAAAGTCAAACAAGGTTCCCTCCACAATTAGCTTATCATTGCGCAGGCGTGGGGTCCAGTCCTCCAGGTATCTCGTCTTTCCAGGGCGGCCCTGGTAAGAAAAAAATGGTAATCACACCAGCTCAAAAAATGACATTATACAACCTTCTGAATAAAGCAAGATGTAAAACTAGGCATTATTATTATTAAAATCAAATTAGCTTTTTGAAAAAATAAGATATGGTAAAGGTCCTTTCATGTTCAAACAGATTATAACATACAAATACCAAATTTTTTAATACTTTAAGCAAAAAAAATCTAAAAACTATTTCAAGACGCCAAGATAAACAAAATTTCAAAAACAGCCACGTTCAGATCCTACTAAGTTTGCAAATATACATCTTATTAATGCATAGAAATTGAAATAATTTTATAATTCTTTAAGCTGAGCTAAATTGAAAATTGAAAAACCGGCTGAGATCTAAAAACTTGAAAAGACAGGCACACTTTTAAACTTTTTAAGACCATTATAATGTGTAATAAACCAACAAATATCATAGTTTTTATTAGAGACACTACCTGCGGTATTTTTAGAGGAGGCAAAGAAATACTCGTTGATGACATCATATTTCGCGTGTTATTGTGTAAAATAGAGGACACTTCAAGTGATTGTGGAGCAACTGTCTTAGCTACTATTGGCTCCGGGGTTGGCTTTTGTGTTGGCTCCGAGGGTTGAGGGGCCACTTTTTGTTTCTTAGCTTTCTTTGCGTTGACCGCTAAAGGGAGTGTTGGAACTTTAAATCCGCCAACCTAGTAAAAAATCAAGTATAAATTGAGAGGCATAGAAGTTTATGAAAATAAAATCAAATTCACATCTGAAAAAAACAGGATGTCTATTTGTGAGTGTATAATTAGACTTTTATGGAGGTAAATACTGTAATAGTTATTTCTCGCATCGTATCACAAACAGCTTTCCGCGTATATAAAATGTACAATTATAAGGTTAAAACCAGTTTTTGTAGCCCCGAGAAACCGAATGCAGGGGCTAAAAAAATGGTTTTAATCCTATAATTGTACATTTTTATATTTGTAGAAAACTGGATATATTACGATGCTAGACATAGTTTTTTCTTATGGATGAGAACCGGCTCTAATCCACCGGGTAGGAATCGGTTTCGAATAAATACGAGAAAATACTATTTTTCAATCTAAAAATCACTTTTATCGATGATTTAAATAAAATAATCAATCCTACAGGAAAAGCACTAATTAAAAATTTTGCCTAAATATTCAGCCGCTTCAGCAATCATAAAAATATGAAGAACAAAAAGGGATTTATATCTTATAAGAAATAATAAAAATCATAAAAGCAAAAAAATATATGATCATGGTGATTTTAAGAGTCAGTGCATATTTAAAAGCTTATAATTTTATTTTACATACCCAAATCACTACTCTCTATATTAGTATGTATTAGAGCTGAAAGTACATTGTAATATTACAAACAATATTATAATACTTTGGTTGGTAATAAGTTTTAAAATAATATT
>LS046932.1:10106-21202 GCA_900241095.1 Acartia tonsa
CCGGTTATTTTTTTTTTTTTTTTGGCAGTCGGGGTTATTTAGCCAAACCTTTTTTTATTTTCTGTAAAAAAAAATTTCATTTCCCCCCCCCCCCCCCTCCTCTTTGGCAGGGGATCCCATGCAGAATATACATCCCTGTATTTTATTGAGAGTTTGGATGGTTTGAGGCTATTTTACTGTCCTTTCTACCTTAGATGCTGGAGTATCATATTAGATATTTTAATAGTTTCGTCAAAATGTCGGTTTTATATGATAAATGTTATATCGTGTTTAATCTTTAAAGGCCGCAAGAAAAGAAACCGGGAACAATCCTAACAAAAAGGACCAACCTCCAGACAGTTACCTGGATTACTGGAAGAAAGAGAATTTCCCGGATGGCCTGGCTCTTATTGATCAGATGATTGGAGATCTAGACGCTCAGATACAGTGTGCAGGGGATGTGGATCAGTAAGTATAGTTTTATCCAGGGATCTAAAGGGATAAGACACTGGCCGATAAATTGATGTACATCCCCAAAGATGACACACAAAATTACCCCTTCTGTAGATTTAATTTAGTGGTTGAAACGTTTGAACACTCAACTTAATAAACCAATTAAAATTCAGTTAGTCATCGAAGTTGTATGCACGTTAGGTATTGGGGGACAAACATGTTTTCGTTTTTCTTTGTTATAATTCATTTTAGAAAAACAAATATTTTTCTACTTGGGATAAAAGATAATTCCAGGAAATTTGTGTTTTATATGTAAACTTTTATACTAATTACTAGTGTCCTTCGGTCTGAATGCTTATACATAAGTATATTGAGTGATTTAGTGTTATTTCGGACAGGTACAAATAATGAATTCTAGTTCCTGAAATTCTATTATGATGTCCCAACAGAATCTAATATGACTGCTATTTGTATACAATATTTTATGATTTACCATAATTTTTATTGTTAATTACTAATAAGGCCAAAATTTAACTTGATGGAGAGGACATTGGACTGTAAATTACACTGGTACCCAAAGTTATACAACCAAGTTATCTTATGCGTTGGCTTAAAAACTTTGGTTACTTTTATTGAATTTTTATTGGTTTAATTTTCAACTGATAATCTAGTCTACAGAATGAATCAATTTATCGTCCATTGTCTTATCTCCTTAAATCCCTGGCATTTTGTTATTTTTATTTAGATGCATTTACTTGAAATTGACTTGATCATTTTATAGTTCCGCTTTTTAGAAACTGAACCTTGTTGAACATTATTTTCTTTATTTAGAGACGTAGTTGATAGATACAGAGATCTGAAAGAACAAGTAACTGAATTAGAAAGAGATATTCAAAAGTGAGTACATTTTTAATAGATAGTTTTACACATGTAATTTTTACACTATATACAAAACTGCTTTAATATCAGAATGTAATAATTTCTATTTTTAATGTTAAACACATAGCTTATGTAATATCAGCCTAAATTTCACTTTATCAAAATTGTTCTATAAAAGGAAGAAATAGTTATTTATCGCATCGTATTATAAACAGCATTCTGCGGATTAAAAAAATATACATTTATAAGTTAGATTATAAATAGTTTTGTTAGCCCCGAGATGCCGAAGGTTTTAATTTAATGATTGTGCATATTTATAATTGATTAAACTGAATTTGATACGATACGATACATGATTTTTCAGTTTGGCTTAGAAAGGTTCTAATCCAGCGGATATTAATCGGTTTCGAATCCATACTGGAAAATAATTTACAATTCTAATAAAACATAGTCTTGGTAGTAGAAAGCTATACAATATACATTCATCTAAATCTTCTAATATAAAAAGATTTTTAATTGTCAATTTTTTCTAATGCAAAGCGTTTGATATAAATATATGGATGAATATCGAAACAAATTAGAAGTCTGTCATTTTCAGATCCAATAAGCTTCCTAAGATGTTTATACATGTATAAAAATAAGCCTCAGTTTTACGTAATATTTCTTTTCCCCTTTTATTCATCTAGTATAATGTTTCTTTAAAGAAAGATTTTATTTAATTGCTAAAGATAATATTTTGCTTTAAAAGTTGTTTTTTATTTACACAGTCGCGACAAAGCGAAGAAAAAGCAGATGCGTAAAATCCAAGAAGTTCGGGATTCCTGGCTATCTAGTCTCAACAATCTAGTCAAAGAAATTGACTCCAGGTACATTATTCATATTCTGATGTTGGCTAAATTAGGGATCTAAAGGGATAATACAAAGGAGGCTAAAGTGATATATATCCCCAATGCAATGATGATAAATAAACACAACCCTTATGTAGATTAAAATCATTGGTTGAACAAGAGAGGGGTAGGTTTCTGGTAGAATCCGTAAAGGTGTGTGTTTTAAAGCTTAAAAATAGTAGTAGAACGATAATATTCAATAAATGTGTATTTCTTATTGAAAAGAACTATAGTCTTATAGACAAATTTTTTTTAAAAAGTTAACATAATTTTTAATCGTTTTACTAATGTTTTTAACTTATAACACATAACCTTTACGGATTTTACCAGAAACCTACCCCTCTCTTTGTATACTTATGGCAGGGGTGGACTCAAATTTTCAAAATTGAAAAAAAATTTAAACCCATTCGTTCACTGAATATCTAAATCTTACTCATGTAGATACGGAAAGCTGCTGAACCACATGAAGTTTGCTGGTAAGGTGGCTGTGCACACTGGCAAACACGAGAATGATTTCGATAATTATGGCATGAAGATTCTAGTCAAGTACAGAGATAACGATGATTATCAGGTATTGTTCAACAAGGAATACAACAGCGAAAAAGCGAAGCCGAACTATTCAGAAAATAAAATAGATAATAAGCAAGGTAGGTTGGTAGTTTTTTTCATACGCCTATGCGGGGCTACCATACCCAGTACACAAAAGAACTTATCCTAACCTGACATAAATTAAAATTCAACTAAACAAAAACTTCACACCCAATATTTTTAATTTTGGATCTATGCTATTGCTCAACAATTCACTTAGAGGGAAAACACTTGCATTTGCTTACAAAAAATTTTTATGTCAGATAAAGTTTTCTAGTTATGAAAAATAACGTATTTGTTCCTCTATATTATATAGAAAACGTTTGTTTAGGAGCTTGATCCGCACAGACAGAGTGGTGGAGAGAGAAGTGTTGCTACTGCCATATACATGCTCGCCCTTCAGACACTTACCACTGTGCCTTTCAGATGTGTCGATGAAATCAATCAGGTTTTTTCTTCAAAAAAGTTGGGGTACTTGGAGGAGTGAACCTTAAATACACATAAAATTACTAATTTGGGATTGTAAAGGTTACAATTTCAGAGTAAATATTGTTAGCATAAATGACAAGAATACCGTTCAATTTACTTCATAGTAAAGTAAATAGTACAATAATAAATACAATCATGTTATAATTTATTTTTAACTAGCGGCTACGCCCCTAGAAGCCTCTAGGGTCACTTGAGGAGTGGAGAGTCGAATTTGATAAAAAAAAATTGTCGGGGGGAGGTGTGCCCCCGCCTCTTTTTTAATTTTTTTTGTGGGTATTTTTTTCTATGGCGATTTCTCTTGGGAGGGTTGTGGTATCCTCCCTTAAAATAGCTATAAACCTTCCCGGGACCTATGAGAAGCTACCCGGTAAAGGAGAACCCGATAGGTTCAGCGGTTATCGAGATCCTTCGGTACAGACAAACAGATAGACATCCTGTTACTTTATTATAAGGATTATTTCTTTTTCCTATATTTTCTTTTTGCTACTATTTTTCGTAACTAGTGGTTTCGCCCCCAAAGAAAATGGTTCTTGATTTTAAATATTATGATTTTAATGATACAATTTAGTTTTTACTTAGGGTATGGATCCAATCAATGAGAGACTCGTGTTTGATTTGCTGGTTGAAACTTCATGCAATGAGAGTAACGCACAGGTATTCTGATGTTTTCACAGTGGCTTCGAGGGGAAGGGTTAAAGAGAAATAAACATTTTTTAGGGCAAAAAGACATTTCGACATTTAACTTTTATGTCAAAGTCTGCTTGTCAGGGAGAAAGTTGATATTTGAGTTTAGATTACACTGCACTATACCCAAGGTTTTTTAATGACGTTATCTTATTCTTTAGCTTAACATCTTCGGGTACTTTATTGATATTTATGATATTTATTTCATTATATGAAGCAATACATACAATTATAGATTTTTGATTGGTTGGTTTCTTACTTTTCAACCAAGAATCTACAAAATAGGAAAATTGTGTATATTGGCAATGGGGGTTTACATCAATTTATCCGCCATTGTCTGATCTTTTAAGATCCCTTAAATTATATGCAATTGTCATTTTATTTCAATCATCACTTTTATGCTTTAAATAGTTTTATGCACTTATTGTTTTAAGACATGATATCATGATTTGTGTAACATATTTGGTTTTCAATGGTCTAAAGACCATTTGCAGTAACATCAAGCTTATTACATATTATTTTTATTAATCTAACTTATTTCAGTACTTCCTGTTGACTCCGAAGCTGTTGCCCGACCTGAACTATAATCCGCGGATGAACATCCTGATTGTCCACAACGGACCCCACCTTCCCCACCACTCGGAGTGGAGGGTGGAGGATATCACAAGCTTCCCAGTTGTCAGGGGTGCATGATTTTTCTTTTTTGGATTTCATAATTCAAAAAAAAAAGATAAAGTATTTTTTGTCATTTTTCAATTATTTTTAAAAATTAAAATGGAAAATTCACTAATAAGTTTTAAATGAGAATATTATTTAGTTAAACCATTGAAAATTATTCAATGAAATACAAAGACAAAGTTTATTTTTCGTCTAAAACAACACAACAAACCTACTTTAGTACCGACCAAGCCAAATTTAAGCATTTTTTTGTTCCGTGAAATATTTTGTTTGCTTCGTATCGTAATAAAAAAAACTAGTTCAGTAGCAAAGCTATTCTACAAATCACTTAGTTTGCTCTGTTTAAAATACTGATGATTTTTGTAGAGTATTCGGTAAACAATTTACTTAGTCTATTTGTCATCCGACAAGATATATTTTTAAGGTTTGGTGATTTTCTATTATTTATTATATCCTGCTTTTTCATTTTTTATGATATCTGAACTTATCCTCAATTAATATATGTCTGCTAATTTGTCCAATGTCCATCCACGATTTTTTGTTTTTCGCTACTTATGGATGTTGTCATTCATTTTTTTTATACAGGAAAAGCCCTTAATCGTAATCGTATCTTGAATATTTTAACACTTTTGGCATTTATTCCAAGCTAAAAACCCCGTCAAACAAAAGACTAAAATAGAAAAAAAAACTATTTCGAGCTTAAAATTTATAGTACCAATAAAAAATATATATATTATATATACCTAGTTAAACCAAAAGTTTATGTAAAACCTAAGAAAATTTAAAATGTATAAACCTGTTATTAATTAAGGACAATAAAATATATTTTTTTCTCTATATAATTTTTTGATTATTATTTTTGTTTAAACTTGAAACCACAAAAAATCAAGAAAAGTAGCTGGACGTCTAAATGTCTAAGGGGTCTACTTAACGGTTACAAAGGGCAAGTAGACCAAAAATATACGGAAGCTTCAAATGTACAAATGGGCATATTATTTAAGTACTAAAACATTGCGTCTGAAAGTGAATTGATATTTTATACATATAGAATTCATTACTAGAGTAAATGAATCTCTAAAAAAATTAGTCCCCAATTTTATGTACTGTACACAATTGGGCCCTTATTACATAACTTATCTGTACTTTTTAAAGCGAAGCTTTTCTATAATTAGGATTGGTCCGTACGTAACGTATAGCTCTTATCGTTAATGTTAGAATTGTCGTATCTATTTAAAACTTGACATGGTCATTTCTGTAGTACTTAGGTACGATTTAGAATGCGTAGCAACTTTATAATCGTTACCAGAATTCCCTACATACATTTAAAAGATGTTGATTTTTCACCTTTTCGACAACAATTTTTAATGTGAATGATTATCCTATTCATTTGATTTTTGGAATACTGATTCCTATTACAAGGTACAGTTTTATAAGCGAAGCAGCTCTATAATCAAGTCCTTTAAATGTAAGCATGTCCTTAAAACAGTATTTTGTATTCAATCAGTTTTGTGACCTTATAACTTTAAATTTTGTTTAGACTTGTTCATTTATATTAAGTTCTGACACTCTACAAGTTTTGATGTTTGCTTGTCCTATTGTTTCAAAGCTTCGCTTTTATGGATGTTGTCATCCTTGTTCTTAGCAAAACTGTAAATATAAACCGAAATGGTTGAAAATCCTTTAAAGAAGCTGTTGACATATAGGTAAGAAAAAAAACTAGATTACGAATATATATTTTGAAATATACATTATACTTATCCAACATAACAGAACCATATCACAAGATAGTAAAAATTAAATTGATAACAATTATTTTCACGCATTCACATTCAGCCTTTTTGATAACAACATCAATCACAATTGTTGAGAGATAACAAAATAGTTTTTTTTTAGGATCATGGAAAGAAAACGAAGTAGCGGTTTTCGTCGAAATTTTACAGTAGCTTTCGTTAGGTTAGGTAGATGTTAAGGATTGCCCCGCAGGGTTAGAGCCCTTCGCAGTGGCTAGAAATAGAAGAAAAGCTACTGTGAAAATACGACGAAACCCGCTACTTTGTTTTCTTTCCATGATCCGTTTTTTCATTATAAAGTTATATGAATTAGACAATCAATTAAACTGTTGATACTTCTAAAAAGTTTCTACTTTGTTTTTTCATACAGGGATATATACTTTACATTGCAAAAATATATCTCAATCCCTGAATTTAATTTGTGATTATGAAAGATGATACACATAAAGAAAAACTATTTTAACCCACTTGTCGCCAAAATAACCTGTTCTGAAGGAATTTTCTAAAATGGTAGCTTATTACAGCATCTATTCAAAGGGCATAAAAATACGACTACAACGCTCCCATGACCTATGCAAATCTTTATCTACAGACAAAAAAACATTACTACTTCATATAATAGGAAATAGTAAAGAGGGGAGAGGGTAATGGCGCTTAAAATATGCATTATGCCAAAGATTTATTATAGGTGATAAAAAAAATTAAACATAAAAATTGGAGCGAATATACGGCCATTGATTAAATAAAATATAATTAAATTTTTTTTCAATAAATGATATTTTTGTCTGACGAAAAGTTGGAGTAAAATAGTTTTTCTAAATTGCATTGCAGTTCTAATATAAAGAAAATACAATTCACTATACATTTAAATTTTTTAAATTCTTATAAATAGAAAAAATTTCAAGATAAAAGTCATAAATAAATTTACTTTTGTTTTTATAAGAAATTTTATATCTTTAAAAATAAGATAAAGATTTACACAAAAATAATCCATGAATAAAAACGTACTAAAATAAATAGGTCTTGCTCAATAGAAAGAAGTAATTATTTTAAAATACATCTTAAAGAACATCCATTTATCTCATTGCCTGTGAGAGAAAGAACAGGTGTTTCTCAAGTAGAGTTCTTTCACATACAGATAATTTATCATTTTTTGGACAGTATGTAGGCTTTTCAATTATTTTTACAATTTTCAAAACTTGGACAAATATATTTTTATTAAATTCTGACAATATATTTCTTCGCTGTATTACACATGAAATTAGATTTTTTAGATAATTAATTATTCTAATCCTCCTATTCTATTTAGTATATAAAAATGGATAATAAATTAATGCAGATACCAATTATGATAAACATATTATCCTTTCTGTAGATAATATTTTCATCTTATAGGCTGGTTTGGACACTGCGAGATTGAGCCAACCCGTTAAGCTTCAATACAAAAGTACCCCAAGTTTTCAGCCAGTGAATTTGAGCTTGCAATTAAACAATATATATAGTAGTTTTTACAAAGTTATCCTTGAAAGTTTTCACCACAGTGGGTTAAAAAAGCTTTTTATTTCAGATATTTCCATTAATTTTTTAGCTTTTATTAGATATGCAACTTATAAAATATGAATTCAGTAAAAATGATAAAATATACAAATTCCATATTTTTGGGAGGTAAATTATTGAAAGATGGAGGTAAATTTGTTTATATATATTC
Source organism: Acartia tonsa (assembly GCA_900241095.1). Taxonomy (NCBI): domain Eukaryota; kingdom Metazoa; phylum Arthropoda; class Copepoda; order Calanoida; family Acartiidae; genus Acartia; species Acartia tonsa. Next base: position 18,242 of record LS046932.1, read on the forward strand.
AGGATCATATTGGATGATACCTCAGCAAAATTTAACTGCATTGATTTATGGAATGGAAGGTTAAGACAATGTCAGATAAATTATTTACCCCCGCAAAGAAAGGGTTGTAGATAAATTTAACCGTCATTGTCCCCTCCCCCCACTCCTGTTGAAAAAGGATATTATTTTCTAGGTACGAGGTAGATTGATTCTTCGTATGTAGGTAATTTTTTTTTAACTATATTTTTTTTCTAATATCAAGAAGAGGTATTTTTTTTATTTCTCATAAAAAAGTACAAATTTTGAAATAATACCAGTTTTATTTAGAAAGAACTTTATCAAGTTTAATCTTTAGAACTATATTTCTTTCATGGTTTAAATTTCTTCATTTAAATTCTTTTAAACTTATTTCTAATAGGTATATTATGTTAATGCTAGAAAATCATTAGAAAGGGGACTGTACACGAACGTCTTCGTTTTTTCTTGATAGAACTGAAACTTTTTTTTATCAATTTATCTATATTTAACAGAAAAATAATTTATATACAAAAAAAGTCTTGAAATTGATATTGTTTTGTGCATGGTTTGTTCGTATATAGTCACCTTAAAATAAACATTAAATTCATACAAAATCATATCAAAATTAAACTTTTTTCTGGTTTAAAATTTTTGAGCTGTTAACACTACTACTTACCACACTGGGTAGTTATTTTAATATAAAATTTCCACAGTTTTTTTGAGGCTTTTTTCTAAATTCACAATTTATTTTTCTTCTTAGTTATTGGTCATATTTTGTACTCGAGTCATTCACAACTTATTATTTTGCCTTTATCGTAACAATTTTATGTTTTTTTTTATGCGTTTTTATCACAATTGTAACATTTTTCAGTTTTTGTTTATTGCAGTTTTCATCTTATTGTTGACTATGTTGGTTTAACTGACTAATTCGATATTACAGCATAAATTTCTTTCATATGAAAAAGTTCACTGACGAAATTCTTCCCCCAAATATTTACTTTTCCTCAAACGCGTGATATTTCGGGGAAAGATTGATTAATCGTCCATTGTCCTAGCCCATGTTTATATCTGACCAGGCAGGCTGCGCTTCCGCATTATTTTAGCACAGTCGTGGACCTCGTCAATGAGATGGATGAACATCCTTGTTTTGTCCGCTGGTTCCAGGTAGGGCAGGTCTGCGGTCAGCTTCATCACACTAGATTCCTAAAAAAAATATTTTTGCATTACAAAAGTCTAGCGTTGTCTTGTCTGCCCGTAAGGAATGTTCTCTTAGTCTTAGGGCCGAAAAGGCTTTAATTTTTAGGAAATATTAGTCTAATTGTCATTTTATGGTTCGAGGCTTCTAAACAATTGGGTGGAAAACCTCAATACTTGAAAATTGCTCAACCTTAAAAAAACAAACGCCCAAACATGTTGCTTAAAAAGCAAATATTATTTTGGGGGTTTACCTTCGTCCCGCATAAATACAGGGAAACTGTCATTTAATGAAAGCAAATTTTAATTTGATCATCCTAAAGATTTTTTTTGTCTGAAGCTTAAGATTTCTATAACTACTGAGCTAATTGAGTTCTCCTTTTTTAGGGAAGCTTAACGGGTTATAGGCTAGTTTTAGACTATACTTTTTTTTAAGATTTAGGCCTTGGGATTGTTTTAGGCTATTATTATGTCCTGTTTCTTCTTTAAATACAGAGCCCAAAGAAGCTAGGAGCGCATCCGCTAGTTGATTAGTTTAACGCCTTCACTGCCCTGGTATAGCACACGAAGATGTTTGGGCCTTCACTGCCCTGGTATACCACACTAAGGGTCATTTTTCACTACTGACCGACAAAAACAATTTTTGATTATGGAAATAAAACGAAGTAGCCGGTTTCGTCGTATTTTCAGAGTAGCTCTTCACCTTTTTCTAGCCCCTGCGGGGGGCTCTAACCTTGCGGGGCAATCGTTAAAATTTACCTAAAACAACCTATCAAAAGCTACTGTGAAAATACGACGAAAGCCAATACTTCGTTTTCTTTCTATGATCCGAATTTTTTAAAAGCTTACATTGCCAAGGGTTGCAGGGTCCGGTTTCTCCTCCTTGACCAGGGACTCGATATTGTGCCTGTGGGTCAGGTATCTGTACATCAGCTTAGTTATGTGCGCCTGCATCCGCAACAGTATGCTGTCCGACTGAAATTATAGAATTTTATTACTTTTAGGTATCTAGGGCAATGGCCGATAAATAAATATACATCCCCAATATGATGTTACACAAATTTAAGACTTCTGTAGCGTAAGATGGTAAAAACGATTGAATACTTAACATAATAAACCAACAAAATAAAAATTCACTATAGTCCCCAAGGATGTTAAGCCAACGAGTAAGAAAACGTTACTATAAAACTTCGGGGACTAGTGTAATAAACAGCCTATTGTCCTCTCTCACTGATTATTTTGTTGAAAATGTAAACAAATTTGACGACACTTATGTAAGCTGTTAAATTACTTTAAGCAGATCAATCATTATTTCGATCATATAAAAAAGTAACAATATGACTGTCTGTCTGTAGCTTAAGGTCTCGCTAACCGATGGACCAATATAGCTTTCCTTTACAGTGGTGCTTCTTATTGGTCAAGGAAAGGTATGTAACTATTTTTAGGATAGGGATCCCCCCACACTCCCAAGAAAAAGGGTTATATAAAATTATCCTTAAAAAATTGTGTTTTCTGACATATGATATATATTTTTAAAACGATGCATTCGAGTCAGCATTTTACAGTTTAAGCGGCATAAATTAAACTAAAATCATTCATAACAGGAAAATGTTAATATTGCTATTTTATTGAATAAATAAAGTGTACTTTTTTATAGCAACCTCTTTTAATTAATTATATAAACAACAAGAACGACAACATCCATAAAAGCGAAGCACTGAAACGGTAGGACAAACGGACATTGACACTTATATAGTGTCAGAACTGAAT
>LS046937.1:15075-28979 GCA_900241095.1 Acartia tonsa
CTGTTGTGTGTAGATTCTCCAATTAGTTCTCTCTTGTGTCCAGAGAATGTGGAGCTGGTCAGCCAATATTGTAATCATTGCTTCAAGAAAACTAAGGCACCTCTACCTTGTGAGGTAAGCAAAATCAGGGATCTAAATGGATAAGACAATGGCCGATAAATTGATATACGTCCCCAATGATATTATACAAAATAACCTTTCTGTAGATAGATTACAACTCGTGGTTGAAACGTTTAGACACATACATTAATGAACCAACCAAAGTACCCAAAGTTGTTAAGACAACGAACAAGACAACATTAATATAAAACTTTGGGGACTAGTAAAATAAACAGCCCAATGTCTCGTCCCTTCCTGAATCAAAATTAAAATCAAATTTATCTTTAACAATGGATGTAGAATATATGTGGATTAGTTTGACAGTGGAAAAATTGTCGAAAAGTTGTCTATAATATGATGCACTACGTTTGAGAATGGCTGTAAACTGGTTCTTAACCAGCGGATATTAATCGGGTTCGAAGCCATACTGGAATTATTGTATATTATTAATTAGATACTCTCATTGTGATAATTGATACAGAGAAGTTTGAATATATTTAAACAAAATAGTAAAAGATAAATAATTATTATGTAGATATTTGTTTAATAGGCTTTGTGTAGTTTTTTTAATTAATGCACTAGCGACTAAGCCTCTTGAAGCCATTAGGGCCTCTTACATTGAATAGGGGAGGGGGGGGGGGTGGCCCATCATACCCTTATTTAGTTTAAGATTTTAAGAATAAATTTTATTTGGAGGGTGGAGATACCTTTCTCCATATAGTTAAAAATCTTAATTGGACAGGACAAACAAAAACTATCCTATAAAAGGAGACATATTTCTCTTCAGCGGTTAGCGAGATCCTCCACTGCAGAAAAAATCTTATTACTTTACATATAGGATGATTAATATTGAAACCTTATTTCAGAATTGCTGTGTTGTATCTTTTTGTTCCAAAGAATGTTCTAAAATAGCACAAGATACTTACCATAAGTAAGGTTCTTTTTTTATTAAATTGAAAAAAGTATTTCAAGTACATTTTGTTCTGAGTAGTCCCGCAGGAGTTAGGATTAGGAGAATTCAACCCCTTCCCCCTGTTATTTTCAATAAATTTTTATAATAAAAAGGAGGATTCAGTGCTTGATAGGCACTTGGAGGGAAAGCATCAAAGTCAAATGCATATTAGTTTTCTTTTAATATTCAAAGTACTGTTTAATTAAAAAATTTTAAGGTATGAATGTCAAATGAGGCTGTACGAGATATTTCCAGGGGAGGACAGTGAGATGTTTAGTCTGTTTATGGCTCTCAGATCAATTACCCAGAAACCACTGCAGTTCTTCAGAGAAAGCAAAGACGACATAGAAAAGTATTTGGATCTAAGCAACCCTGTACATCCACTGCCAGTCAGGGCTTATTTGAGCACTGATTACAAGGCTCTGGTCAATCTTCAAACACATATTGATGATTTGGATGAAGATATCGCACTGAAACACTATATTCTGGCGGTATTTTTCTACAGGAGCCTCCAGTTTGCTGGATACTTTGGCACCCCAGGTATAATTACAATTTGTAGTTTTGTAAATTCAGATTAGTTTATCAAAATCAAATCAAATTGGTCAAGTTGTTCAATAAATGCAACTTCGAGCAACATTTAAGCCACCATTAAATTCATAGTTATTAGCTCAATTAACAAGAAACAAATACATAACTATCATTTAATTAAACCTAAAAAACTTTTTTCATAGTGATAGTATATGATTTAAATCTTTTATATTAATAGTAATGTTCATACTTCAGGAAGACCAGGAGGAGGCTTTATGAAAAAAGTGGAACCTTTGCAGGACCAAGAACTTTACATGCTCAGAGTTATCCATCAAATCATCAATGTCCAATCTTTCAACACTCATTCCATCAGAGAATTGACTGAAAACTTTACCTGGGAAAAAATTGGTATCTCCATCAACCCGAGCTTGGCTTTGGTTAATCACAGCTGTGATCCTAATACTATCAGGTGTAATTTGAACAAGAACACAATTCTAGTTGCAGGACAGCACATTAAACAAGGAGAGGAAATTACAGATTCATATCATGTTCATTTTAAGAATGTAGTTTTATCTCAGAGACAGTATCACACTTTAAAATATTACATGTTTGAGTGTGAGTGTCCAGCCTGTACACAAAATTGGCCACTTGAAGATCAAATCCCTGATGAACTGCCCAGGATTCCTAACATGGAAACTGAAGCATATTTTAAGAAGAGAACAGGTGACAAGAAAGATATTGTTAAAGGAATTATTGATGCAAGAAGACATGTTGAGGGTCTAATGGCAAAACAAGACCATGAGGCTACTTTACTTGCCTATGGACCACTATGTGAACAACTTGAAATACATGTTAGAAAGCCACATATTTACTATCTGCAGGCAAGGTCAGGTATAGCTCATTGTTTATGGAACATGTTCTGCAGACAAAAATCAAAAGAAGATGAATTTGAAGACACAGATGATGTTACTGGAAGAGATCATGCTGTCAAAATTTATCAATCAGACTTTATGGAAAAATCAACTGAGAAAAAGAGTCTTGTCATGATTAATGGAGAAATGGTTTGGCCAGTAAAGAATGATCCTGTAAAAGATGCTAAAGATGAGGAAAAGAGAAGAATTCTAGAGGCAACAAAACAGGCTCTGATGAATACAACAGCAAATCTTGGTTCTGTGAAAGCTGATCATCAAGCCATGAAAGATACCATCAAATCTATGAAAGATATTGCATGGGAACATGCTCACATGGGTAAGGTTGGTGATTTAAATCATATTATTACTGATGAGGAGTTTGCTGAGCTTGTGAAACAAAAAGAAACAGAGAATGAGATGATTAAAAGTGAACTAGCAAAGTTTGAAGAAGAGATGAAAAAAGTAGAAAGTGAAGTCAAAGCCAGGAGAGAAAAAGAGAGAGAAGAGCTAGATAAGAAGAGGGAACTGGAGAAAAAGCTTAGAGAAGAAGAAAAAGAAAAGGCAATTGCTGAAAAAATGAAACAATATAAAGAAGATGAGGCTAAGAGGAAAGAGGAAAGGGCAAATAGAGAGTTGGAAAAGAAAAAAAGAATCGAGGCTGAACACAAGAAAAAGGCTGAAAGAGAAACTAAAAGGCTTGAAGAAGCTCTCAAGAGAAGGAAGGAGGAGCTAAAACAAGAGGAAGATGAATTAGAAAAACTTCTTGCTATGGTAGAGGCTGAAGATTCTATAAATATTGATAAAAGTGTTGATCTTAATGTAGAACCTTTAAATAATGAAGCTGGAAATGGACAAGAGAGTGCAGAAATACTGTCAAAGGAAGAAACCCCAACTAAAATAAAAAATGATATAAATAAAAAGAATCATTCAGTAAACACACCTAAAGAAGAAAATAAGGTGCTGACATCTAAATCAAATAATTCTAATGAATCAGACAAAAATTCTGTCTGGGCTGCAATTAGAGAACTAAAAGAATCTGCTTTGGATTTAGGAGGTATTGAGTTTACTACTTCTAATGAAAAACAAGCTGAAACTAATGAAGTTGTTACTGAGGATGCTTTTGATTTGTTTATCAAAGATATTAAAGCAAAAGCAGAACTTGCAAAGAAAGTTGCAATGGCTAAACCTAAGGAAGTTATGAATGAGAATAAATCAACTACAATAACTGATTCTAATATTATAGAATCTAATAAATCTGACAACATGGTGGTCAATGGAACTAAAGAAGAACACAATGATATGAAATCTAACACAAATGGAATAGCAGAGCATGACAAAGAAAATAAAAAGCCTGATGAAATAAAAGAAAATGATAAGTCTGCTGAACCCTTTGATTATGTAGCTTGGAAGAAAAACATGGAAAGATTTTATAAAGAAGAAAATGAGGCAGAAATGAGAGCAGAAGCAGCAGATCAAGCTTATCTAATGCAATTGAAACAGATTATAAATGAAAGAATCGTCAAGTACATTGCTGAATCCAAGGTGAATGATGTAAATGATGGACCATTGTTCAAGCCAAAACCAAAGCCTAAAAAGGTTAAGTCTGACAAGGATGAAATGACTAACCTTAAACATAAGGAAAAAGAAAGAAAGAGAAAGAAGAAAGAGGAGAAATTTAAAGAAAGTGAGGATAAAATGAAAGATGTTGCACTTAAAGCTGCTAAAATTGACAAAGTTGTAAATTATGCCGATCAAGAAATTATTCGTATGAGAGAACTGATCTCAAACCTTCTACAAAGATCAAAGCTTAATGATAAAGAAGTAGAGGATCTCAATCTAGATGAAATTGTAGCTCAGGCTCGTGTTGATACAGTTGATAATGCATCTAGCAATGACCAATCTAAGCATTGGACTGAGGAGGACACCAACAAATGGCCGAATCAAAATAAAAAGCAAGATTTTACAAATGCTCTAACTGTGCTCAGAAATTCTGCTATTAGCAATATTGATGCTGAAAAATTAAAAACTTCAATAACTGCTGTTAAAGAGGCAAAACCTGAAACAAAAAAGACAGTTGTGGTTAAAGATACAACCAAAACTATCAAAGAAAAGGAAGCACTAGTAAATAATAATGTTTCCAAACCCTCTATTGATATTTTAAAGAATGGAACCACAAAGCATTTACCAAAACCTACAGAAAGTGCACCTACAAATGTATCAACCAATAACATAGAACCTAAAGCCAATACACAACAATCAAATATTCCTAAAATAATTTCTAAAGATAAACCTGCTGAAACCAATAAATCTCAAAATGGCATCAAATCCAGCAATGATACTTTAAAGAAAACAGAACACACTGATATTATAAACTCAACTGTTAATTCTAAAACTCAAGAGAAAGCAGTAAAACAAACCACAGAAATGTTGTTTTCAACAAAGAACAACATCACAGAGGATAAGAAGCCAAATGATCCTAAAGTTAGTGCAGTTACTCAAGAGAAAAAGCAAGACATTTTACCTGTCATAGAAATAAAAGAAAAATCTCAATCTACTCCTGCTTCCAAATCTGCTATTCCTAATGGAAATGAGACTGTGAACAACAGTGATAAGCAGAAACCAGAGGTGAAAAGACCAGAAAAGCCAAAAGATAATGTTAAAACATCTAAAAGTAAAGATAATAATCAAACTTCAGCACCGAAAGAAAATAAGACAATTAAAGTTACACAAGAAGTAACTAGTAAAGAAACAGAGCCTGAATCCAAAAATAAAAAGAATTATGAGATTAAAAAAGTTGCAACAGAAAAGATTGTTATTCCAACACCTGTTAAAGAAAAAAGCATTCCCAAACAAGAAGAAACCACTCCAATCAAAGAAAATTATTCAATAACAAAAGAGCCAACTCAAAATATTGTCATTGTCAAGAAATTTACTCAAACTCCTAACAAGCAGAGTTTAGACAATATCAAAGAACATACACAAAATGGCAAGGAAACTAAAGCAGCTTTAATTAATAAACATGATAATACTATAAACGAAAATAAAGTTAAACCAAGGGATGAAGATAAAACAAATAATCAACCCAATGGAAGACCTGTAACAAAGATAGTTTTCAATGAACAAAGAGATGAAACAACAAACCAAAAATCAAAAGAAAGCCTAAAACTTACAGCTTCCAAGCCTGAAAGTAAACTTCAATCGAATCAAACTAATAAGGAAGAAAAATTGAACCAAAAACCTACAGAAAATGTAAAACCTTTAGAGCCTAAAACTGGAACCAAGATTGAAAATAAAATACCTAAGGCTGAATTAACAGCAATCAAAGAAGAAGTCAAGATAGAACCTACAAAAACTGAACATGTGAATGAAAAGCCTAACCAGAACAGCGGCATTAAAATCAATGAAGATGAAACTACAAAAGCTGTTGATACAGTGAAACCAGTTAAAATTTTAAAGGTAGAAAACAAAGTTCTTACTAAACCTCCTCAGAATGGAGTGACAGCAGTAGGAGTATCCCCAAAAGTTGAAAAGAAAATAAATTTACCTAAAGTTCCAGTACCCAGTTCACCAATTCCAAAAGCCAAACAATCCATTCCTGAGTCACCTAAAATTGATAGAAGAATTACTTCTCCTTCCCCAGTAAGATCCCAGAAAGTTAATACATCTGTGGAACCTCAGCCACAGAAGGTTCCAGACTCCCCCAAAGCTGGGGGCGTGTTTGTAGTCACCCCATTTACATTTGCTCCTCCGCCACAGCAACAAATGAGAAGGCCACCCCCGCCAAATTTTAAGCCACCCCCTCCACCCTCTATGAAGCCACCTCCACCTCCCCCATTATTTTAAATTTAAAATAAATCACCAAACAAAACAAAAATTAGATGTAGTTCTTGTAAATTTCATAGTGTAAATAAAAATATGCAAATTTTAACTAGAAGTCAGAAAAGAGACTATATGGAAAAAAATATAAAATTCTATATCTTATCATGAACTTTTACTAATACCAATGAATGATTATTGATTATGCTTACATTTTCATTATTGTAAATCATATTTTCATCTAATCATTTTGTTAATTTTTTTCTATAATATTTTATAACAGTTTAGTGCTTAAAAATTGATTTTGCATAAATTGATATATTTAACAAATATTCTATCTTCTTTATTTATTTAGAATTTAAAGTGTGTTCTGTGAAGCTTAGCTTTCATCTCTATATCTGTCTGTTCATCTGCCACTCAGAGCTACATACTTTTACTATAAATTGTTTTCTGTTTACTGTTTTATATTCAAAAGTTTGTCAGCTGATTATTTTTGCTTCTTAAGGAAGATAATTATCTATGTCTATCAAGTAATCCTTATAATAAAGTAACAGGATGTTTGTCTGTTTGCTTTTACCGATGGATGTCGCATTTGCTGAACCTATATGGTTCTCCTTTACAGGGTAGATTCTCATAGGTGGAAGGCTCATAACTATTTTTTGTGAGGGTACCATCACCTAAGAAAAATTACTCCCTCCCAATTTTTTTCTTTTTAAATCTAAAATAAAAAATTGGGTTATCTAATTCAACTCCCCCCTCCTGAAGTGCTACTAAGGCCTCTAGGAGCGTAGCCGCTAATATGATTATGTTTTGCTAATGTAATATTGTTAAGGGCAATTTTTAATGATGCTAATTAGAGATTACCCTTGTGCTAATGTTCTCAAGTGCTAAACAAACACCTTGACAGATGATTATGTATTCTGCCTAGTAGACTTTTGAAAAGTATGGATGTGTTGTAAATTTTATTTGCTATTGCATTGGAATCGCAAGACGTTATTCGTTTGAAATATTATGTCAATTTAATGGCTCTATATTCAAAGGTGTAGAGAAATGTAGAAAATAGTTTAAACCATCCCAGGACCAATGAAAAACTATCTAGATATGATAATTCAATCGGTTTGGAACTTTCTATTTATATAATAGTGGTTTTGCCCCTTTGAGGCTTCTCCACCACCCTTATAAGTTTTTATTAAGAAAACAAATCTTTTTAAGTGCAGAGTATATTTTCTAAATTATAAGAATATAGCTTAAAATCACCGCAGATCCAGATGGTATATTCCCTGAATAGTAGAGCTCAATCGGTTCAGCTGTTAGCGAGATTTTAAGTTTTAGACAGACGAATAGAATATGACATCCTAATTCTTTCTTTTTATATGATTTTAAAAATGGGTTTAGTTTGACAGCTCTTTTAATACATACCCAAATTTTGTATAAAATCCAATATCCATATATTTATATATCTAATAATAGTGGCACACCCTCTTTACCCCTGCAAATAACATATTAAAATCTTACTTCTTATTTAAATTGAACCCCTCTTTTTATCAGATTAATGAATAATGTTGGATTCTAAAGTCTTTTGTCGACTGCGAAAATAATATCAATAATTACAGAATATGATAAAAGTCCCTCCACAGATTATGACGTCATACGATAGAATAGCCAATGAGAGGCCAACATAAATTTTATACTAATCATCTTCTAATTACTTCATTATAATATGACGCTATTCTAAAAATATCATTTATTAGCTTAGACGACAGTGTCAAACACCTCAAATTCCGAATGATAACAACGTTGGGCCAGACCTTTATATTAAGTCCAAAGGCACTAATATCCCGACTATACGACAACGCTTTGATTGCACTAACCTTGTCTGGAAGTCCACACTGTGCATGAAAATAAAGTGCGACTGTTTTGGGAACCCCCCCTCCCCCCCCCTGATATGGCTATTAATGTCGCACACCTGACATAGCTTTAACAGCAGTAGAAACAACTTTTAAAGTATTTTTATGTCGTTGCTTGGGCTTAGATAACACCTATACCTCCCAAACGATGAGCTGATGTCAGAGATCTAAAGGAAAATGACAATGGCCGATTAATTGATTATCATCCCCAATGAAGATACACAAAATTACCCCTGTAGATTAAAATTAGTGGTTGAAACGTTTGAACACTCATCTTAATAAACCAACCAATCAAAATTCACTAAAGAACCAAAAGTGGCCCAAATTTTGCGAGTTGGAAATCGCGCGCAAAACTTGTATAATGATGCACACATATACACACACTATCAGTGTTAGTGAAAGTTTAGCTACTTACGCGCGTATTCGCACACAGCTAAGCCAACGCGCGTTGGAGATATAACCAAATGCAAATACTCATTACTTATGCATTATTATTCATAAAACAAAATGTTATCTTCCTATTGTTGTTGAACAAGTAGGATAACGTCCAATAGGAGCGCAAATATTAAAAATTATAAGCCTAATATAAGGTCATTCAATTAGAGAAGAAAGAGAAAAAAAAACAGAAAAGTAAAAGGATGAGAAAAGAAGTAAAGAAAAAGAGAAAAATGCGCATTTTTATTCGAGGTATTACCTACATTATCCAAAAAGTCAAGAATAATTATATATCGCATCGTATTTTAGACAGTTTCCTGTGGATATTAAAATAATAATTTCATAAGATACTAAAACCAGTTTTGTTAGCCCTGAGGGGACGAACGTCATAACTAACAAAACTGGTGTTCATTTTTTATTTTTATTTTAATATTCGTGGGAAATTGCCTGTAACAGAATGCTATACATGATTTTTAAGTATGGTTTAGAACCGGTTCTAATCTAGTTGTTATCAATCGGTTTCAGTTTTTTCCTACACAGTAGATTCGCTTACATTTTTAACAAGGAATACAACAGTAAGCAGGAGCGTGGCTAGCCTATAGTTCGGGCCTGGCAACTACATTACAACTGAACATTGTTGAAAGAATGGAGATCTGCTACTTATTATGAATTAATTGGTGGATATGGCTTCGAAGCTGCTATTAAATCTATGAGATTTTGCCTATCCTATTATATAAACTGGCAAGGTTTTTTTTTGTCTGTGACTTGAGATTTTGAAAAATTCTTAACCGATTAAGATCTCTATTTTAGGGAAGCTTCACAAAGGCCCTGAGATGGTTTAAACCTACTCTTTTTTATATTTAAGTGTTTGGATAGTTTTATGGTATTTCTATTTTTATGCACATATCTAACCATATGACCAAAAAGGTTCTTGAAGCTAGGGGCACAGCCACTAGTATACATATATTTGACTGAAGTACTACTTATTGTTTGGTAAGACAAGAGTAGCTTTGTGTTATAACAAATTAGCAGCTACGCCCCCTAAAGGCCTCTAGGGGCACTTGAGGAGGGGAAGATTGATTTCTTACTACAGAAGATGAATCCCAAAACACATTTTTGTATTTTGGATTGTTTTAAAAATTGGGTTGGGTTTTTTTTCTAGGGGCGATTTCTCTTGTAAGGGTGGTGGTACACTCCCCCAAAATAGTTATAAACCTTCCCGGGAGCTATGAGAAGCTATCCGGTTAAGGAGAACCCGATAATTCAGCGAGATCCTTATGTAGAAACAGACAGACATCAAGCTACTTTGTATTATTGGTAAATAAACTCCACACTCAATTGAACGATACAAATGTCGTCTTTTAAACATGAACTCATGTATAAAAATTTTACACTCTAAAATTTTCAATACTTAAAGGAGTTTATATCTCTAAGATGACAACAAAGGCAGACAATTTTTAGTCAAAAATGTTTATCCAATTTTTACGTAGCTTTGTGCATGTTTCATTAATAAATTACCGATTAGGATTAAAAAGATTCAAGGGTGAAAAAACAATATTTTCCTTCACTTTGAAAGAAAAAATGGAACGTATTTTTGTTGAAATCACAAGTCAGAGTATGACGACTTTCAAAATATTCCAATCAATTTAGTTTCGGCATAGGCGTGCAATAGGAGGATGTTATGTCCGTGGGTTATAATTTTTTTATATTTCTATAATTGGGTAAATGAAGTCTTTAAATAAACATAATTTTAAAAACATATTCATATTAAGATAATAATGATATTATAGTTCTAGTAAAAACATCTTCCTCCTGTTTTTCTTTACTTATAGATATTAGATATGTTTTCAGCTTTTCTCATTTTTTTCTCATTCCTAGTTTCTATAAATAAATTTTCTTCATATATCCATGATACATAATTAAATAGATTTAGATCATTATTATTTTAGTTGCAAAACACTTTCTGTGTTTATCTTTGCCAATTTGCAAAAATAACATTTTATGTGTTAACTTGTTAATTTGTATAGTGCTACAAAATTACAAATAAAAAAAATAAACAAGGCAAATAAAAAATTGTCAAATAAAGCAGAAAAACTAGCAACTAAAGTCAAGAAGGGAGGGAATACTTGGCTTTTTATTACACTAGTCCCCAAAGTTTTATAGTAGCCATTAATACCAATCAGATATTTTGTCTTTATTATGTGTTTTACTTTTTTAACAAGTTTTCTTTCTCTAAATTTTGTATCACTCTGTAACGGAGGCCAAAGTTATAGATAAAGAGAAAGCTGGGCGCACCGGGACATGAAACTAGGGACAGGCGCGTGCTTACAGGGATCTAAGGGATAAAACAATGGCCGATTAATTGATGTACACCCCTATAATGATAAATAAAAATCATCCCTTTTATATTATAATTAATAGCTGAAACATTTGGACACTAAATAAAATAAACTAACCAATAAGAATTCAAAATAGTCACCAAAGTTGTGAAGCTAACGAATTAGAAAACGGTTTATACAACTTTGGGGACTTTTGTAATAAACAGTCCAATGTACCCTTCCTCCCTGGCGTGCCTATCATATTGTTAAGGGGTGTGCAAGGCCGGGAATTGTTTGAAAAAAGGGAAAGGCAGGCAATTCACTTTCTTTTTTTATCAAGAAGTGTTTACACCCCTTCCTAAAAAAAGAGAGGAAGGCGAGAAGAAAAGTATTTCCACAGAATTTTTAAAAATAGATAATTTTTGAGCTTTATTGCGTAATGTATTTGTATTTAAAAGTTTGATTATTGATAATCTTTTTAGTTTTCATAAAAAGATAATTTTTTCTCATCCAAATTTCTACATAGAGCACGCCACAGGGCAATGCAACACATAGCTAACATATGGGTCAACTTTGCACAGGTGTTTGTCCGTCCACAGCCGTCTGATTCTCTGTCTGTCTGTTTGTCCGTCTGTTTGTCCGTCACCTGATTCTTTTTATATCTGTGTGCGTGGTGATGTGTACTTGTGTAGGCTTATTTTTATATGTTTCTTGTCATCTCTCAGTGGCACCGTGATAAATAATCTATCTATATTTATAGATAATTTACTTTAGTCTTGTGATTTGTTGACGTTTTAAGGAATATTTGGCGGCAAAGAAAATCAAACTTAAGTGAAATTAAAAGTGTATATTTTTTCGTTAATAGACCTTAATGTATTTTAAACTTCAGTGAAAAATAAATCTATTAAAATTTATTTAGTTACTTTTTTGAAAGTTTCATTGTATTTTAAGAAAAATGAAGTTCCATTTCCCAAAAGGATTTATCAAAAAAAGCTAAATTTATTTCTAAGATATTTTTTATTAATTAGATTCTAATCCTGCATTTTAGGGTGGCTACGAGTTGTAGGAATTTTTGTAAAATTGATAATTTGGGGAGGGGGGTCAGCTATTCAAAAAATAATCGATGGGAAGAAAACACGTACTTGCAGGCAGGAAGGGGACAATGGGATGCTGGCTTAAGAACTTTTAGGACTTTTATTGAATTTTGATTGGTTGGGTTATTATGTTGAGTATCCAAACGTTTCAACCACAAATTGTAATCTTCAGAAGGGGTAATTTTGTGTAGCATAAATGTACATCAATTTATCGGTCATTGTCTTATCACTTTAGATTCCAGATGTATTTGTGTATTTTCAGATTGGACAATGTCAACAGAACTTATTACTGACACCTTAAATGAATTAAGTCTGGAAGGAATTGAGAAGGTATTTTTCAGGGCTCGCCGCGCCTCAGCCTGGCATACGCCTCAAATTTGAACCAGCTTGTGTGCAAAAAAATAAAATTTTCAAAAATATGGATTGTTTGTTTAATAACAATAGGTTTAGACATCCATAGGAATTTTAAATTTATAATATGACGATTTCACTGAGGCTTAAACGCGGACAACGCGCGGCTGCCGAGCTCTGGTGTCTTAATTAATTTACAGTAAAAGCCACACTTAAATATCTTTATAATTTTATCAAGTTTGGTGGCGTTTTTATGTTTATTCTTCAAATATATCCTATCATGTAAAGTAGTAAGGGATCTTTGTTTGAAACTTAAGATCTTAAAAACTACTAGGTCTGGTTTTTTCCCTCTTCAACCTTTACCAATACAGTTCCCCTGTATGATAGGGGCTTAACCGCTAGGATATAAATACAACACTATGATTTTATTTTTATATTTAATTTTTATTTTTATATGTTCAGGTGAAATATATACTTATCCTTGTATTATATAAATAAATATGGTTTTGTGTTTGCCTGTTAAGATTTCACCACCCACTAAGTTATCCATTTCAGTGAAGCTTCACATAGATTCCAAGATGATTTTTGGTATTTTTTTTAAATTATGTCATTGGATTTTATGCAATTATTTGCCATTTGCGAGACATTGGGTTGTACGCTTAAATCATGAAAGTGTCCAAACTTTTTCATAATTATAATTTATATAAGGGTTAGTATTTTTTGTGCTATATTTATTTATCATTCCTTATTTGATGAAATAATTTGTTTTTGACTACCAGTTCATTTACATTAAAAAGATTTTTTCAATAATTAATTTTTAGTCGTACAGAATAGCAGAAGCAGAGGATGTTGGTCGTCATATAGTCCTCACCAAGGATGTAGAGCAAGGAGAAATTATATTCCAAGACAGACCTATAGTTACAGGTGAGTGACCAGGTTGTCATGGTATCCAACACAAGGATAAGGAACAGTGAGAAATTATATTCCAAGACAGACCTATAGTTACAGGTGAGTGAGAAGGTTGTCATGGTATCCAACACAAGGATGTAGAACAGGGAGAAAATATATTCCAAGATAGACCTATAGTTACAGGTGAGTGAGAAGGTTGTCATGGTGTCCAACTCAAGGAAGTGTTATCATGTTTGACGTCTAAGGAACAGGATTTTTCTTTTGGTTGGTGTTTCATAGAAACAAATGTTTTTATCTAAAACTTGATTTTAATATTTTTTTTTTATTTTAGGACCAGCCAGACACAGTGAACCTGTTTGTCTTAGTTGCTACAGGCATTTTCATAATTATATCATTCCAACTTTTCAAGTATATATTGAAAAAACTCATAAATTACATATTTATACTAATTTTCATATAACTTAATGATATATTTGACATGAAAGATATTTTTCATATGAGATTAGGTATGAAAATTTATAAGATTAATTAATTTGAACCCACAAAAAGCACCGACAGACCCTGAAGCGCCAGTACCCTATGTA
>LS046938.1:0-11203 GCA_900241095.1 Acartia tonsa
TATTTATTATTATTATTTAATAAAATTTCTATGTGTTTGTTTTAGTAATAAATATATAATATATAAACATTTTTATTAATTTAAATCCGTAGGTGCTAGACCAACTAACAAAGTTATAATCTATAAACATCTTTGTATTAATTAAAAATCCGTAGGTGCTAGACCAACTAACAAAGCCATATTCTTAAAATATCTTTATTAATTCAAATCTGTAGGTGCTAGACCAACTAACGAAGGTAAATTCTATATACACCCTTATTAATCCTTATAATAAAATAACATGAATTTTTTATGTCTTTTTGTCTGTCTGTCTTTTTGTTTGTACCAAAAGGTTTCGCTATCCGCTTAACCAACATGGTTATCATTTACAGGGTAGCTTCTCAGAGGTTCCGGAAAGGTTTATAACTATTTTTGCGGAGGGTACCACCACCCTCCCATGAAAATTACTCCCCTTCAAAAAAATATTTCTTTAAAAACTCAAATTAAAAAGAGGGGGGGGGGCTGGTGACAGGCGAATTCAATCCTAAAACTTTATTTGCAAGGGGTGAGTGGCTGATTGCCCCCTTCCCCCTTTAGACGTCATTATAATCGAAATTGACATTTTGAACATTGATACATTTTCAATATTATTAATAATTGATGAGGGAGATGACTGAGAAAATTATGAATGTATCCCATGTCTAGAAGCTAGACGACTTACATCTATTATATTATGTTATGCTGTGTTCATTTTAAGATGCTATTTAATTAAATTTTCATAAAGCAAAGCATTTCATGGCATTGACGCCAAAAGGTTAAATAAAAAATGACGTCATACAATACAAATGACTAATGATAGGCCAGTACACATTTGAATCAATCAATAGTAAAATGAAGGATGAGAAGTGGAAAAAAAACCCCATAAAAAAGAGATGGATAATCCCTTATTTTCATGACGTCACATGACTGATTTTTTAGACACCTTGTAAAGCTTCGCTTATCATTGGTCATTTGTATTGTATGATGACATCTTTTATTAGGCACTATAAACTGCTTCAGCTTGGATGTCACTGTTTCATGGTTAGAGCTCATCCATAAAATTAATACCCCCTAGACTTTCTTGTAACCCTGTTTTAAAAGGTAATTTCACTGATTCTAAAACTGATTCCTATGACATTAATAAATCATTCTTTAGATTTAAGGTTTGGTATTTCTTTAACGATTAAGTATGACTTAGAAATGCTATAATTCTAAAGTTAAAATCCTAAGTGCTGATTGTTAAACTGCATAGCTAGAATATGTTAATCTATTCTATTAATCTGCTTGTTCTACTATTGTTCTGCTTACAAATGCTTCTATACTTGGTTTATGATTCCTGCTATCAGCGTAGCTGATCTATAATTAGTGCCGTGCTTGTTAATTTAAGAACTGAACCAATTTGCCTATTTGTTTGCCTCAATCAATTTGTTACATATTTTATCTTTAAGTTTTAGGTTATCAAGAGAAACCCGAGCATCTAATAGACTACCAACCTCCTTCATTACATGACCTTTGTCTTTAACTGTGCATGGTAATGAATTGCGCATGTTTTGGGCCAAAGCATTCCCCCATACTCCGTGTTACGCTATAGTTATAGTCAAGGGTAGATTTAATTTCTAACCGCAGAAATATTTCTGTATTGAAGAAACTCTGTAGACATGAGAGACAGTAAGGTTACTCAAAACTCAATTTAAACAAATGACAACAAATTTATTCATAAATTAGTTTTGCAGTATTCTTATCTTTTATTTTCTCCTCTTCCTTCTTTGTTTCTCTTTTAAGTATGGAAGCTAATCTATAGTTTACTTTGTCTGTCTATTAACTGAACACCTTCTCTATAATTCACCTTGTTCGTTTGTTCAACCATGTTTTTTTTGTACTTCTCTAATTACGAATGTTGTTATCATTGTTTTCTTTATTTCGTTTTTACTTCTTTTCTTTTCTTTTTTTCTCTATATCTTAAATCAAAGTCAAAGACTTTACCTTTCAAAAAGTTGCATTTATATTTCTATCCTATTATATAAATCAGTAAGGTTTCTTAGTATGAAGCTTAAGAACTTAATGACTACTGAACTGATTGAGTCCTTCTTTTTGGTGAAGTCTTACCCAAGTCCTGGGATGGGTTAAAGATGTTCCTTAACCAGCTGTTCCACTGTCTAACAGGAATTATCAGAGATTTAAAGGGATAAGACAATAACTGATAAATTGATGTACATACCCAATGATGACATACAAAATTATCCCCTCTGTAGATTAAAATTAGTGGATGAAACGTTGGGACATTTAAATAAAAGTCCCAAAAGTCAAAGAATGAGAAAGCGATTTTATAAAACTTTAAAGACCAGCGTAATAAACAGCCCAATGTCCCCTCTATCCCTGAGAATTTTAGTTATAGTATTGTGTCTCCTAAATAACTAAAATTGCGTCAACCCGATGTTCCTCTGTCTAACAGGAATTATAGTGCTTGAAGGAAGGGGACAATGGGCTTTTTTTACACTAGTCCCTAAAGTTTTATAATAACGTTTTCTTTTTCATTAGCTTAACAACTTTGGGGACTTTCATTGAAATATTATTAGTCGGTTCCTTAGTTGAATATCTACACGTTTAAACAAGTAATTTTAATCTGCAGAAGGGGTAATTTTGAGTATCATTATGGGAATGTGCATCAATTTATTAATCATTGTCTTATCCCTTTACATCCCTGATTCTAGTGACAGTATAGTGTCTCTCAGGGGAGCACAATTAATAGATCTAAGAAGAAGTCAGCTACAGATAAAATGAGACAAGGATGACAACATCCATAAGTAGCAAAGCGCAAAAATATCACGGACAAGTATACGGACAAGAAGTTTTAATGAGTATTTTTATTAATATAAAGAATTGATTTATTGGAGAAAAAAAGTCACGGAACCTTTCTCAAGCATTTTTTGATTTAAATATATATATTTTGTATGAAAACGGACAAACGGACATTTTGAATTTTAGAGTAGCTTCAAAACTAATGAGTGAAGGGATAGGATATGGAAAAACTCCTGTAAAGGAGAACCACATCCGTTCAGCGGTTAGTAAGATCCTTCGGTACAAACATACAAACAGACATCCTGTTACTTTATTGATAACATAATAACAATACTCATTTGAGAACATACATTAAAAAGTTATAGAACAGCTGCGCTGTAAAAAATAACAAGAAATAAAAAACAAAAATGTATTTATTGTAAATGATGATTTATATTAACTAACATGATATTTTTAACAAGGAATATTTCACTTAAAGAAAATTTCGCAGAAAAAATATGCCAGAAAATGGCATTAAACTTATAGACACACATGTTTTTCTTGAAATGATATATATCTTTCTATGAATGTTATGATATAAATAAATTAATTTACAATTTGGCACAATATGTTCAGCATTATTAATTTTTTTTCACCGGTTTTTAGCTATGTTCTTCAAAGAACCAAAAAGTTCTTTTAATTAAATTTTTTTAGAATAAATAAAAACTCGGATATTTTAATTAACTTCGAATTCTTAAAATATGGTTTAAAAATGTAAAAAAAATACTAATAAAAATAATAAAGAAATATATATATTTTAAAATTTTAAAGACAGCTTCAAAAATACACAAGAAAACTTTTTTGTTAGACGTTTGTTTATACTAAAAGAATTTATTTACTTTTATAAAGGGGGTCATTTTTTTCGCGTATTTTCCGTAAAATTATGTGTTACCATTTAGTCAAATTTATTAAGTCAAACTGTTTTAAATTTAACATAATGTATATAAACGGTCATAATTAAGAACAGTTTGACTTAATAAGTGCATTTGACTTAACAATAAAACATAACTTTACAGAAAATACGCGAAAAAAATGACCTTCTTTCTTTTTTCAAGGTAATAGGTGAAAGTAAAAATAAAATAATATAATAAATCAATGGTTAGACATAAATGGCTTTGTTTATTGGTTAAAAATTCAATTGCAGGACATTACATTGTACATTTAGAAACATATATCTATTGGGATTCATTCAAAAAAGCTATAATTGAAATTATAGAAAAAAATAATGCATTAATACCCGTTCCTGTAATCTATAATACAAAGTAGAACAATGTCTGTCTGTCCCTTAAGTTCTCGGTAACCACAGAACCGATTTGATTCTGCTCTTCAGGGTATATACCTAATGGTCCTGTGGTGGTTTTAAGCTATTTTCTTGGGAGGTGGGACACCCCCAACCCCCCAAAAATTATTCCGGTTTCCCGGCTAACCAAACTGGTATTAATATTATGACTTTCCATTTTACTATTCGTAGAAAATTGTCTAAAATACGATACTATGCATGATTTTACAGTATGGCTGTCAACCGGTCTTTATCCAGCGAATATTTGTCGGTTTCAAAGCCATACTGGGTATGGTTTTAGGCGATTTATCTGCCAATCCATATCCATTCGAAAATAGAGCCCTAGATGCTGAGGGCACATTCGCTAGTGTTTTGAAAAATATAGATGTTATAATTTTTGAATTATTATCAGGGATCTAAAGGGATAAGACAATTGCCAATAGATTAAGGTACATCCAAAATGATGATATACAAAATTACACCTTCTGTAGAAGACAATTAGTGGTTAAAACATTTGAACACAACTTAATGAAATAACTAATAAAAATTTATTAATAGTACCATAAGTTGTTAAGCCAACGAATAAGACAACGTTATTATAAAACATTGGGGACTAGTGTAAGAAACAGCCCATTTCTCTCTCTGATTATTATGCAGTAACCTCCATTTTCACAATCTTGGATGTTTTATGTTAACATATTTTATTGTAAGTTGTAAGTATTGAATTGTTGTGTATTGCCAATTTAATTTCCCAGGGATAGAGATATTGCATCTGCTGAAAAAATGTTTTTCATGCCAAAATAATATTGCCTATAAAAATGACGTCATACAAACCAAATGACCAATGATAGGCCACTACACAGACTAAATGGCAGGCCAGTATACAAATTAACTAATGGTAGGCCAGTATGACGTTATTTTTTATAGGCACTATAAAAAGCTTCAAGGGTAGGGGATGGCAACCTTCCCGAGATATTTATACAGCTGAGGGGACAATAAACATCCTCTTCAAGGTCGTTAAAAGCTTTTAATTTGGGAAATTGGGAGGTAAATTTCCCTCCAAAAAATTTTTTTTTTCTGTGGGTAAAAGTTATATTTTGTGTGTGTGTGGGGGGGGATTGTATAACTACCCCCTCTATAGAACTTAGTTACAGAAATTTTTACATTTTATTTACTACCAATAAAAATTTTATAGCTAATGGAAAAACTGGAATTTAAGAAATTTTGTTCAGATGCCACATCCCTGTCCCTGAATCTGGCCTAACACAGTATCTGCAATAATTCAGAACATTGAGGTTTTAAGGTAATGGGCACAAACAAGGGAATCTCAAGAGATAAGACAATGGCCTATAAATTGATGTACATTTACTTCTTTAGTGATTGAAAACTTTGGACACTCAATTAAATGAACCGACAGATCAAAATTTAATAAAAGTCCCTAGGATTATTGAGCCAACGAATTAGAGACTTTATTATAAGACTTTGGGGACTAGTGTAATAAACAGCCCATGACCCCTCCCTCTCTGAGCAAATCATCTAATTTGTTGTAAAATGTTTTTTATTGCCTTTTTATAATAGGTGTTAAAAATATTAATGATTAACTTAACTCTCCTAACATATTATACATAAAAATTATCAAAATCACAGTAAGTAACAGATAAGGTAGTTTTTAATAACTAAGAAAGATTATTTTTATCTATGTAAAAAAGATCTTTTAAAAATATTAAATCAAAAAAATATAAATTATTTCTTTTTAGTTTCCATGAGAAGATAGTAAACGTTGACCACAGATAAACTTTCATTTTTACAATTCATTAGTCTTGCCCATTTTCGAAGCTCTTTCTTACTATTATAAAAAAAGCATAAACAAAAAGCCTTTTTTTGTGGTCAAATTTAAGTTGAAATGAAATTCCCTTCAAATATTTAACTCCTGGAAAAAATAAAAACATAGAATACTAAAGATTTGGGTATACTTGATTAAATAGGAATAGAATCAGGTATGTGATGCTTAATATTTTTCTGTGAACTTTGATCTTTGAACTGAGAAGGTACCGGAATATCAGATAACAATGGCACATCTGAACACATGGCCATTTTAGTGTCAACTAGAATACTGCCCCCACTAGGCTCCACCATGCCGCCACTCCCATAGGCAGACAAGCCAACAGTCGTGCCTGTACGTGAAACATTATTCTGTCCTTGCTGTTTTGCGGCGCACTGAAACGTGCTTGCTCCGCCAACAAGGCCTGTGTTGTCGTTTGCGCGGCCCGCCTGACGCAGATCAGCTGATCCCGGGGGTCCTGGACTGGCACGGCGCTTGTACTGTAGTGTGTAGTAGTCAGCTGATGTTTTACTACGTTGCTGCTTATCATCCAACATCTGAAACCAAGGAAAGTTATTAAAAACCTTTAAGACATTATTTTCTTACTTATGTGCTTAGCAACTCAAAGACCTATTTAATTTATAGAATTATTAATAATTAATCAAAAGGCAATCCTTTGAAATGGAAAGTGCATGTTTACAGCATAGTGTTATTTTTTGGTAAAAAAAGGAATTTGTAGTTGCTAAATTTCTTAAGTTTTAATTATGATTATATATATTTTCTGTGATACATAATTTATATATAAAAATACCGGATATCCCAATTCACTAGAGCTATGATGTCTATCTGGATGTTTAGCTTGTCTATGCAGAGTTGCTGTTCTCATGGGCGGGGTAAAACCAGTCAAAATCTAAAATGAAATATAGATATAGTTCTATATATTTTGGTTAGATCGTAATGTAAACAATCACTATTGATAGATTAATCTAATTCTAAATCTTAAATAATTCATATTTACTAAATTCCTTTAAAAATATTTTCAATTATAAAATATTCTAACATTTAAAGATATCAACCTTGCAAAAAAAGTTGCTATCCTAAAAGTCACCAAGGTTAATTTACTTTGTGATCTTCTATTAGAAATACTACAGAAATCTTGAGTTATTAAATTTGAAATTTGATGAAATGCTTTATTAAAATCCAAGTGAGTGAAATTAAAATGTTGACTGCACACTTGCACCTGTGACTCGGAATTTGCAAATCCTTCACTTGAACCTCGTTGCTCCATCTCCCAGCGGGATCTGAAAATAAAAAAATAACTTTGATAACAAGGACGAGAAAACATTAACTAAGTTTAAAAATTATGTTGTTTTGTGTCAATTAGAACAAAATGTTTTCTTTAGGAAAGGTAAATAATTCAAAAAAAAAATCTACATGAAATAACTCATAGAATTTAAAAATCAAAATTAAGGAGGATGATAGTGAGTTGTCATTCTCTGAAGGGTAGAGCCCAATCGGTTCAGTATTTACCGAGATTTTAAGCTTTAGATAAATAGATAGAAAGATGGACATACAGACACAATAGAAAATTAATAGGCTTTTTATAGTGCCAATAAAAAATGACACCATACTGGCCTAACATTGGTCAATTTAAATATATATTGGCTTGTCATTTGTAATTTAGTCTGTGTATTGACCTATTATTGGTCATTTGTATTGAATGCCGTCATTTTTTTATAGGCAATTTAAAGGGCTTCGAAAATAAAGATTCATTGAGTGAATTGTAGAGTTGCCAAGCTTTTAACATAAGAAATACTCACCTGTTTGTTTGTCTATTATAGCAGATACAGAATATGAAGACGACATTGATGGTTAAGAGAGTACTGCCAATTATTATTCCAAGTGTAAATGTTTCTCTGTGATCCCTAAACAAATATTAAAACTATTAGTAACACAATAAATGTAATAAGTATAACCCTGCCAACTACCTGGCCTCAGTCTTGGGGACCTTCTTCGTCTCCTAACAAATTGCTTTCTGCTCTTTTGTAAGATGCCATTGGCTAATATTCAAAGACCCAATTGAAAGTCGGCACAGGGTCTGCGGGGTGGGGACATAGTGTTATTTAACCCCTTCCCCCTCAATTGTTTTACTCTAATCATATAGTTTTAAACAAAATTGCAGGGGATGTGTATTCTATATTAATCAAGAACATGTCTTCTCACCCTTTTCTATAATGTAGAATAATCATAAAATATTTTAGAGACTTTGAAGAGTAAAAAAGATAATTAGTAAAATATTAAAATATAGGAAAGAACATGAAATGCTAAAATTGTAAATGCGATTGTTGACCTTTAAAATGTCAATCATTTTTCATTTCAAAAGCAATCTTTAATTTCAGACATGACATGGGGCAAGTTTTAAATCAAACATATTGATTTTGGAAAGAAAATCTGATAAATAAAGATATTTTAAATCTGTCTAAATTTGAGTTTACAAGGCAGACAATCTTATTTGATTCTTAGAAAGTCAATTTACCCCATTCTAAACTGGAAAATGTAGTAGAACTCAAATTTAAGAAATGGAATATTTTTACCTACTGCTGTTGATTATAATTAGGAATGCCTTAGCCAATGAAAAAGCAATACCCTAATCACCTATAAGTACAAACAATCAAAGAAATGGTTGTCAGTATAAAGTTGGTTGATTTGTTGGTTCATTTAGTCGAGTGTCCAAATGTTTCAATTACTAATTGTAATCTACAAAAAGGGTAATTTTGTGTATCATCATTTGGGATGTACATCCATTTATCGGCCATAGTCTTATCTCTTTAAATTCCTGATAAAGTTGGGATATTTTAGTAGGGTGTAGGAGTTAAAATACTAGATGACTAGGTCTCTATGAAACTCTGCTGGCAGACACTAGACAAAGCTGCAATTCCTATAAATCGATATTCTGCAATCTACATAATTATACAACTAAATAGCTCGTAACATGCGATAATTTCATACAGGGTGCTCCAACATAAAAATCTACATAATTATACAACTAAATAGCTCGTAACATGCGATAATTTCGTACTGGGTGCCCGTACATAAAAGGGATAAGATAATTGCCGATAATTTGATGTACATCCCCAATGATAATACTTCTGTAGATTACAATTGATGGAAGAAACGTTTTGACACTGTATGAACCAACCAATCAAAATTCAATAAAAGTTGTAAATAAACAAATAAGAAAAAGTTATAAAAACTTTGGGGACTGGTGTAATAAACAGCTCAATGTGCCCTCCCTTCCTGGTAAATAGTACAAAACATAAAAGATACAATTAAAATTTAAAAACAAAAAATCAAAATACTGAACCTAATAAAAACACCTGACAATTATTTTATCTTTTTTTTTGTCTTCAAAATAACTTTTTTGAAAAAGTTTTAGAAAATTGTCATGCATTTTAAAAATCATATCATGTAATATTTCACCTAAAATCTTAAATTTTCTTTTGTTTGTAATTTTTACCGGAGAGAGAGGGGACAATGGGCTGTTTATTACACTACTCCCCAAAGTTTTATAATTACGTTTTCTTATGAGTTGGCTTAAAACCTTTAGGGGAACTTTTAATTGGTTGGTTAGTTAAGTTCAGTGTTCAAACGTTCTAACCACTAATAGTAATCTACATAAGGAGTAATTTTGAGTATCATCATTGCGGATGAACATTAATTTATCGGCCATTATCTTATCCCTTTAGATTCCTGAATTTTTCCACCCAAATATCCTTGTTTTATCCTAAACTGATAAAAATATCTTGAATATTTATGTATGATAAAGTTTCAATATAAATATATATGTATATAGATATGGCCACAAAGTTTGAAATTTTAAACTAGATTACAGATGACATTGGAAATATCCTTGCCCTATATTTATGTATCTATCTAAAGGGACATTAGGCTGTTTATTACACTAGTCCCTAAAGTTTCATGATACCGTTTACTTTTTCGTTGGCTTAACATCTTGGGGGACTTCTATTGAATTTTCATTGGTTGGTTCATTTAGATGAGTGTCCAAATGTTTCAAACACTACTCTAATCTACAGAAGGGGTAATTTTGTGTATCATCATTGGTGATGTATATCAATTTATTGGGCATTGTCTTATCCCTTAAGATCCGTAATGTATCTATCTCTTGCATGAATATCAATTATACTTGGTGACTAGAAATATCATTTTACATAATATTAGTTTTAAATATTGTTTAATTAAGTCAAAGTTAGAAAACCAAGACTAAAAAAATGATATCATTAAGTTCACAGGCCACAGGCTGCCTTTATTTTTAAAATTATTCATTATTGTTTGTTTTCAGTAATTTGATGTATGGTTAAAACTTAAGAGACACCCTGTATTTTTTATCTTCAAAGACAATAGAATTAACCTTTCAGATACCCTGTATCCTTATAATAAATTAACAGAATGTCTGTCTGTTTGTTTGTCACTTTTTTACTTTAAAAAAAGTCTAATAAAAAAATAGTTTTGGTATTCTATTCCCCCCTCCTCAAGTGCCCCTAGAGGCATCTTTGGGGAGTTGACGCTAGTACAAGAATAAAGCATATGAGATACGATATGTACTAAGCATTATTCCAAGATGTAAACTACAATTTCAGACATTGTCCAAAAATAAAAAACATTTCAGATGCCAGTATTTTTATAGTTTTTTTCCATACATTACCCTAGGACATTATGCAACATGTAAACTTCATTTTTGCAACACCCTGTACATTACCCTAGGACATTACGCAACATGTAAACTACATTTTTGAAACACCCTGTACATTACCCTAAGCCATTATGCAAATGCTCTGATAGTTATATTATTTATTCAATTCAATGTAAAAAATGTGATATGCAATATGTAGGCCAAACTACGACACCTGTGTGTAGACGCTTTAACAGCCACTCATGGGATATCATAAATAAAAAGAATGAGAAACCTGTACCAAAGCATTTTAACAGTAGAAACCACTCTCATTCAGATATGATTTTTACACCTTTTGAAAAATTAAATAAAAAAGATAAAACTTTATTAGATGTTCGTGAAAAATATTGGATTTTAGAAAAAAATACTGTAATCTTTGGATTAAACAGAAATTATTAATTGCCAGTTGCAACCTTAAATTTTTTTCTTGTACCTCCTTTTTTTGTCTTTATTATATATAACATTTTTGTAATAGTTATTTAACCCTTTAAACAGA
>LS046939.1:0-10413 GCA_900241095.1 Acartia tonsa
TTATATACAAAACAGATTACAAATGGGTTAGGTAGAGAAGGGTGTGGGGGAGATGGGGGGAAGCCCCATCCAGGTGAGCAGTAGAGTGGTAGGCTCCCGTAGGGGGTAAGGTAGACGTCTCCCGGAAAAGGGTAGGTTGCTGGGGGCACGAAGTGGAGAGGGGCAGCGCCCCTCCCATTATCAGCGGTGTATAAGTTGACCGCCGTCTCTGATGTGCAAACAATGGCCAAAAATGGGCTGGCTAGAATTGTGATAAGCTGGGGATTAGCATCTGGGTGTTATTTGGTAAACACGGAGCATCGCATACTCTGGAAAAGGCTTGTCCGTATGCCGCCTACCACACTACTACATTAAGCGATTGTATTGGTATTTAATATTTCTCTTGTTGGGTTGAAAAGTTATGGTACTTTTCGTTTGATCTTGATAAGGTTAATAATTTTAGTGTTTAAAATTTTCCATCATTAATTATAATGAAAAGAAGTGTTAATTTTGTTTGTCGTAATTTGAGATCAATTTGTTTTATCGTCTATTTTCCTATCCCTTCAGATCCCTGCGTTTAACAAAAATGAAATAATTACATACCTCCCCTTACCTCATTTACAAATTATATATATTGGCCCAGAGAGAGGGGGGACAAGGCGCTATTTATTAATTTTCCCAAATGTTTTTTAATAACGTTTTCTTATTCGTTGACTTTAAGGACTTTTATGAAATGTTGGTTGGTTGGTTTATTAAGTTCAAACGTTACAACCACTAATCATCATTGGGGATGTACATCAATTTATAGACCATTGTATTATCCCTTTAGTTCCCTGATATTGGTCATCAAATTAGCTAGAAAATTACCTGTTTTACGTCCCTTGATATCTAATTGAAATGAAATTGCTAAAATTATCTGAGGATCTTTAAGAGTGCATGCAGATACCGGTTTCGTGTTTCGTGTCATATCAAGAGTTTGGGGGCTTTGTGCAATCTTACAAAATAATGATACTTTGGTTCTATTATATTTGAATGAGCAGTTTCGCACCTAGAGACCTATAGGGGTTCCAAGACAAACTCAGAAGCCCTAATATAAAAGCTGCTTGATATAAAGTTTCTTAGGATCTAGTTTTGCAAATCAGCAAACGTTTTATTTTATATTATTTTAGCTGCAAGGAAGGAATCATTACCATAAATGCCAATGTTTTCCTTAAAAGACTGCTATCATTAATTAATTGAATTTTTTAAGCAAAAAAATATTCAACAATAAAAAAGTTACTGTAACATAAGATAAACACTAGAAAAAGTTGAAATATATAAACTTTTTAAATCTAGGCCTAAAGTGTTGAATTAAATTAACAAAAATAATATGTCTACAAATGAAGCTATTATATGAGACAGCATAAAGGGAAATAAAAATTGACGTCATACAATAAAATTGATCAATGAGAGGCCAGTATACAATGTAATTGACAAATGGTAATGATCTTACTGGCCTCTCATTAGTCACTTTTATAGTATGACGTCATTTTTTGGAGGTACCTTACCCTGTCTCTATTTTATGGATAAAGGCATATTATCCCGCCTAATTATCTTCAACTTCGTTAGTACCAATTGGTTTTAGTAAATTTTAGAGCTATGCTTTTGTAAAAGTAACAGGATGTCTACCTGTCTCAGTGTCTGTCAATATAGAAACAAATATATTTTTTTGTAAATTTGGCAATTTTTGTTTCTATTGTGTCAAAGATCAGATGGTGTCAAAAATGATCCATGTGACGTCATGAAAATGAGGGAGATGAGAGTAGAAGTGGGAAAGAAAACCCCTAAAAAAGAGATGGAAAATCCCTCATTTTTATTACGTCATATTTATAATTTTTGACAAATTTTGGTCTTTGTCACTACCATCAAAAATAAATAAAAAAGCATTTATTTTTGCATTTTTATCGCCACACTGTTATAGCCTGGGAAATTGAAAGCAGAATTATAAAAGTCCCGAAATCCCAAGAAGTCATTCTTTGACTGAATAAAAGTCAACACGTATTTTTACATCTATCTATTTGAGTGATTTTTAAAGTGATATTTAAACGAAATTCAATAAGCGATGCATTAGTTAAAATGAGATATTAGAAAAATAAGTGACCATTTCTACAACTTTATCTTGTTTGATCATTAAGATATTGTAAACAGCATAGTATATGAATTTTACCTTGTCAAATCGATAGCATATTCTTTCTGTTTTTTTTCTACAAATATCTATTAGCATCTAAAAAAACTTTAAATTATAAAATATGTGAATTTTATAGACAAGAGTGTCACAATATACAATGTCTAGTTATTTTATTAAAAATCTAGTTTATTTATCAAATATGTATATACATATATATGTGAATATTTTAAAAGTTATTGTTAGACACTGCTTAAAATATGCACTGTACGGCTAACAAGGATGAAAACATCCATAAAAACAAAGCTCAACAAAATACAGATACGGCTAGACAAACAAACATTAACAGACTACATGTGTAATGTTAAATGATTCTAGGAATTTATATTAAAGGAAACCAAGTGAACATGATGATAAAATCATACAAAAGCTTACATATGCCTAAATTAACTTGTATAGCTATCCGTCACAGACTAACCTAAACGCTTTAAATGTAGAAAAAGTGTCAAACCTAGACATTGGTGTACTTTTAGATGGTGAAATATAGAGAATTTTTTTTTCTTTGATTGTACTTGAAATTTTGACATTTTTAGAACATCGATACATAGAATGTTTAACACTGGATATGAACAAATATCTATCACCTTAAAAATTAAATGTCTTCATGTAAAATTGTTAAAGTAGTTAGATTAATGATAATAGTGAACATGTATCTTCTATAATTAAGAAAATAAATGTGGTATTACTATTTCTTTGAACTCTAGATATGGTAATCTAGTATTTTTCCCATGGATTTTACGTTGGTTGCGTATTTACATAGTACGTTCATTTTAATCTAGGTTTTTAAACCATTCAAATTTATAATCTAACAAGGATGACAACATCCATATAAGCAAAACATTTGTTGTCAAAAAGTAAAAAAATCATCATGTTTTAAATTGACGCATGGTTTTTTTGGTAACGATATAGAGTTGCTGCACTTTCTAAGTCGTACCTAACTGTTATAGGAGTCATAATGCAAAGTTTGGAATCGACAGGACAATAACATGCCTAAATTAACGAAAATAGCTATCCGTCACGGACGGACGTACAGACAAACATCAAAAAGTAACGAAGCAAATAATTAAACTGGTCACGAATGACTAATTAACGGACCAAGTTAGTTGTACACTGGACGTTCATTGGTACGCGAAATCTTTTAAATATAAATTCAGTCGTCTATCTTTAATAGCGCTGGTAAATACAATTTTCGCCATAGTTTTAGGTCGAACGGACAGACAAAGTGATTATCAAAGTAGCTTCATACAAATATATTTTTTTTCTTTCAGATTAATTTAATTTAATATGAGAAGAGCGGTTGTTGCGATTCTCATATTTGCATTCGCAGGAAACTTTGACTATTAAACTTGAGAAGTAAAGGTATTCTTCAAGTATCACTTCTTCAAGTAACCCGCGATCGTGGCTTAACACGTAGCGTATCTGCTCGTCACCGGGGTTCGAATCTCGGGCCGACACTGCGTCATAACTAAAGACGTTAAAAATGGTGCCTACTGCTGCTATGTCAGGTGCGCGACATAAATAGTAAGAGTAGGGCAAAGGCCTTAGCCCATAAACAGGCGCAACTCATTATCATGCACAGTTAAGACTTCTGAGAGTGAGACAAAGGTCGTGCAACCAAAGGGTTGGTTGTCTGATGGATGTTACTTAACCTAAGTGTTTGAGTATCGCATTACATTACACGTGGATGATGCTCTGAATTCTCTCGTTGATCACATAAATCGAAGGAGAATCCCGCCCTTACGAGGTAATGGTATTGGTATCACTTAAGATTTTCTTATCTATCTGAACCCTCTACATTTTCAGAAAATATTATTCTTCTAGCATCATAAAAATTACAGCCGTTTCAAATCGTTATAAAGTAATAAAGGAAGTATTGCTTTCTCTATCTCTTTTTGAATCTGTATGATTATTTTTATAAGATGGCTCTTTTTCTATAACTCAAGTAGTGGATGAAAATAATGAAATCTTAACTGCATGAACCATAAATTAAACCCCTCTCCAAAAAATGTCAAGATAATAGGGAGCTTGAAATGGAATGATTACCTCCAAAACGAATTTGGATTTTAAAATGACACAAAATTTTACCCTCTTTTCCCAATAAACAATACCAAAATAATACATGTCTCAACTACTAATAACACCAGTAAAAAAACTCGCACAACTTCATTTCAATATTTATTGTATAAATTTTTTAGGACAAGAGCTTAACTATCCCTCCTTAAAGAATTTTATATGTAGATTTCTTTCTCCCCAAAAAATACTTACTTAAAATTAGTTTGTCTTGAAACTATACAAAAAATCTATCATTTCATCATTTTTCCCTATCGACTTTTTCTTTTTGTATGTTAACTTAAAAACAAAGTTATTTGGAATGATCAGAAATAAGCTGTCAACTAAATTCCAACTGCTTGTTGCCATCTGGAGGTTTAGGGTGGTGTACACCACTGCAAGAATGTGACCACTTTGTAGATTTATTAAGTAAGTCAATAGATAGATTATTTATTAGATAAATAGATAAATGCAGGATAGGGGTTAGCCAGATATGTAGACTGACAGAAAAAAGACATGTATTTTTTTTAAAGTGAAGCTTTTCTATAATTAGGGTAGGTCCTTCCGTATGTAACGTATAGCTATTTTAGACAAGTTAGAATTGTCCTATCGATTTCAAACTTTGCATGATGATTCCTGGAGTAGTTAGGTATGATTTAGTAAGCATAGCAACTCTATAATCGTTACAAGAATGTCTATACGACCATTTTAAATATGTTGATTTTTTACTTTTTCAACAACAATTTTTAATGGATTTGATTTTAATTTAGTACTGATTCCTATTACAATAAAGTATAATAACACAAGCGATGCATCTCTAAAATCAAGTCTTTAAAATGTCAGTATGTCCTTAAACAGAATTTTGTATTTAAGAAGTTTTGCAACAATATACCTATAATTTTGTCAAAACGTTTATATTTTATTCGGCGCTCAACAAGAAACTTTTAGGTATAACGTCATAAAGTTTATACAAATGTTCTAATTTCAGAAAACCTTCAGAAACCTTTGCCACAAGATGTGGGTCTTGTTTTAAGAGAATCTTTCTTTTGTGAAAATAAAGGTAAATGTTCATGTTAAGATGTTTTTAATGGCTATTCATCACATCGTATTATAGACAGGTTTCAGCGTATTATAGTAAAAGAAGGAATTATAAGTTTAATTACAGTTTGGCAGTACCGAGGGGCCAAAGGCCCAAGTTAACAAAACTGATATTAAAATTATGATTTTTATGTTATTAATTATTATTCGTAGAAAATATATGATTTTTGAGAACTGGTTCTTATCCAATGGATATTAATCGGTTTTGAAACCATTCTGGTTCACAGTCGCAGTAAAAGTGACATTGTTAATGAAGCTTTTTATAGGGCCTATAAAAAATGCCGCCACACTGGCCTACCATTGGTCAATTAAAATGTATACTGGCCTGCCATTGGTAATTAGTCTGTATATTAGCCCTCATTGGTAATTTTTATAGGCACAATAAAGAGCTTCATTTAAACTGGCAAATATTTAGATTATCCAATAGCAGTGTTACTAAGCTATTTTTTTTTATAAAAACAGACATCCTAATACCCATCATAAACTTTATTTAAATCAATTTAATGATTGATTCAGGTGGAGCTATATTTGTTTGCTGTTCTGGAGATAATAAAGGAACAGAGAAAAGTCTTGTTGGTCAACAGAGGAACACCTGTGAACTACAGGTCCCAGCCAGGGATATCAGGGATAAGACAATGGCTGATAAATTAAATCCACAATAATGATACACAAAAGTACCCCTTCTGTAGAATGCAGTCAGTGGTTAAACGCTTTGACACTCAAATTAATGACACAACCAATCAAAATTTAATAAAAGTCCCCAACGTTGTTAAACTAACGAATAGAAAAACTTTTCTATAAAACTTTGGTGTAACAAACAGCCCAATGTCCAATCCATTCTTGAAGCCCTGTACTTGTTTGTGGTCATTCTCCACAAGGATGACAACATCATAAAAGGAGCATGTTTAAAATGGACATGCAGACTTTTTAGTACCGATTATAGAGTTGCCATGATTTCTAAGCTGTGCCCTATTGTTACATGAATCTTTTTGCAAGTTTGAAATTAATATGACAATTCTAAAACGCCTAATTTAACGATAGGAGCTAACCTTTACGTACTGATGTAAGAACGTACAGACCAGACCCTGACATTACTTAAGTACAATCAATCTTTTATATTTTAGGGAGGTTTAGCGTCAGAATGTACGCCCTACGACAAATGTTCCCCATTCATACAGCTGATGGCAAATTTAAGAAAACCTTTGCCAAAAAGTACACCAACATTAATAAGGTATTACTTATCATCAAAAAGTATGATTTATAAAAGGATTTTTAGAAACGGTGTTTACAAAAGCAGCTTTATTTTTAAAAGCACAGCTTTTCTATATTATTTGTCGATCAATTCGTAGTGACTTGTGGTAATTTTTTATAGTCAATTTTAATACCAATCGTATCTTGAATTTCAGTAATTTTGCAAGAAATTTGGATACAGTTTTTTAAAACTATTCTAGAATTAAAAATATGCTTGTAGTGCTGAAACTCTTTTCAATATTCGTTTGTCCTACCTTCTGATTCTGGAGCTTAGCGGTGTATGTTGTCAAACTTGTATGAAAAATGGTATGTATAAATTTGTATTCATTATTTTAGATCCAGCTTTTTATGTGGTCAAGACAGTGAGAGACAGGTTCCCAAGATTTGCTGTCCAGCTGCTGCTTTAATCTCCAGGTAAGGTTGATGGTATTGGTAAATAAGCCGCAATCATTAGCCGCGTGGTTTACAGATTACTCACCGTCAGCCTCGCAGCTACATAAACCACCTAATAATATTCACTGTCAGCCTCTGATTGCTTAACCACCTAGAAAGTCACAGCCACCAAATTTAAGCCAGCCTAAGAAATCTGAAACTGTAGTCTTGTACTTAGCCTTAGCCGCAAGGCTGACGGCGCCTTCGCACGCAGGCTTCTTGTTTTTGTGAAATTCATTGTATTGATAAAAAAGGATAAATATGTTTCTGCAGCAACAATTTTCTTGCAAAAGTTTAATGATTATTATGATTCTAGTTTAATTGAAAAAAATATACAAAATATTTATAACCAGATAATATTGTGAAAATTATTATATCAATATGACAGCCACTGTATAAATTGTATATTATCTTCTTTAAGCATTTTTAAAACATTGTTTTGTAATATTGATATTAAACCTTCTATTTAGATTAGATGAGACCACAACTAAAGCCCCAGAACCCACGACAGAATCAAGTAAACCTGTTGACAGGTATTGTCTATAAATTCCTGGTTTAGAAATAAACAAGATTTCGTGACAACTCCTCTTAAGGGGTGTTTTGTCGTATTTTCACTGTAGCTTTTCTCCTATTTATAGCCTCTGCGGGGCAATCACTTAACCTAATATAACAAATAACCTATCAAACTATCACTATCACCTGACTTAAAGTAATACACAAACAAACAGCTTGGCGGCTGGGAACTCTTAAATGTTCCCTTTTTAAAAGTTCAACTTTTCTGTGGATAGCCAAAAAGGCACGGATCAGCTGCAGCAAACACTTTAATAACTTTTTTGCGGCATAAAAGGAAAAATGGAATGAGCTGTGTCCATTTTTCATTTTTTTGCTTTTTTAGATTTGTTGATCATGTGGCTAGATCTGCTCTTAGTGATACTTTGACATGTGGTATTCCAACAGTGTAAGTATATTTATTTATCAAAATATTTCCCAACAGTATAATTAATTAGAAATAATGCCTGTTTAGTATTTCTTAGAATTGATGGTGTAAACTAAAAGCCAGACACATGCAGAAGGTCCCAAGACGCACTATTATTATTGCAGATAATAATATTTTGAAAGCATTACATCAGGTCCTATGACAAACGCATGAGTCCCAAACGCAGGAGTGGACAAACGAAGGAGTGGACACTTAACCTAACCTATTTTATACCTTCTTTTAGGTTTTTTTAATGCCTAACCCTATGCGGGGGGCTTATTTGTACATTCATATCTTAACCTAACCTAATCAGTATAGAAATACTTAATAAAATTAATATTTCAACACATCTGCGTTTGTCCACTCCTGCGTTTGGGGCTCCTGCTTTTGTCCTGGAACCTTAAATCACTCTAGGAATAACAAATAATTAAACGTAACCTCTCATATTGTCTGTCATACATAACAGCAGAAGGTACAAACTTTTAAGGTATTTAATTATGCGAAAAAAGCACAATTTGTTAGATAAGCATTTTTTTTTTATTTTAAAGAAATACTCGAATTGTTGGTGGCCAGTCAGCTGTTATTGGTCAATATACCTGGTTAGCTAATCTTGGTTATGTTCAGGTATAATAAATAAATATAGCGCATCTAATCTATTTCTGAATTATTTCATCTAGTAATAAACATATATCATACTACATACTAAATTAGACGAACTGAAATAATTGAATGTATGGACAAATATATTTAAGGAAGCTTTTTAAATTTAGGATGGAGGATCAGAAACACTATTCAAATGTGGAGGTTCTCTTATAGGTAAGAAAACAGTTTTAAAAGACATATAAATTTTATCTTGTATTCATTCGAAACCGATTAATATCCAGTGGACTATTACAAAATTAATATGGTTAGCATCGTATTATATCCAGTTTTTTAAGAATATAAAAATATACAAATATAAGATTAAAACCAGTTTTTTTATCTCCGAGATGCCGAACGTCCGGGCTAAAAAAAGGAAAGCTGTTTATAATACGATGCGAGAAATAACTTTTATACTTTTTTAATGCAATTGCCCACAAGTTCAACAATATTTGAGACAAAATGGTTGTTTTTTTGTTAATTAAAACTTTCCTTGATTGTAGAAATATTGGAAACATTACAGTTTTTCATTAGGTGTTCTCGATTTCTTTTCTGACAGAATGTAACTCTGCTAAAAGTAACCTAAAGTAATTGCCATAAATAAATCTAACTGTTATCAAAACATCCATTACTTGTATGTCTAGTGACACATATACATCCTTTAATGTAACATCTATTGGTTTGAAATAATTTTAATTATTTAGGAAAGAAATATGTGATAACAGCAGCACATTGTGTTATTCAGTTACCAAGGTGATAAGCTTTTTTATTGTATGAAGTGCAATAATGTGAGATTTATAGTTTGAGAAAGGTGTAATAGCAAATCATTAATTTTAGTACATGATCCAATAACAAAAGCTTTTATTAAAAGATAACGTAAAATAATGAATGACCATTAAATCTAAAACTGTGTCATAAACTTTAAAAATTGAAAATCTGATTTTAAGTCTAAACTTCCCATTTTAAACCTTTAATACATAAAAAAAACCTGCATGGTCCTCAACGGGAAAAGGATAATTCTTTTATTTAAAATACTACTATACTAAAAAAATCATATTTATTGCTTTTTATCAAGTAAAATTGAAAAGGTATTGGGTTAGATTTTTAACATAAGAAAAATGGGGTATAGTCCCTTTCGTGACATCGCACATTAAAGGGGCGATTCTTCGTATTTTTCAATGTAGGTTTTCTTCTATTTCTAGCCCCTGCGGGGCTCTAAACCTATGGGGTAATCACCTAACCCAATATAACCTAACCAAACCTAAAATAACCTATAAAAAGCCAATTTAAAAATACGACAAATCGCCCCTTAAGGTGGAATGTCACGAAAGGAACTATTCCCGAAAAAAATTTCATTTTTAATTGATATAATTCTGAACCTAATTCTAGTTAATTATGTTGATTGTTTTTGTTTTAGAGGATTTTCTTTAGCTAAAGTGAGACTTGGAGAATATGATTTAGATAAGGTTTGTTTTATCTTCAAAAATGCAATTCTTATGTTAAAATTGAAAAATCAGAAGTTTATTTAGGGGTCTGATCAAAAAATACTGTTTTGTATGACTGAGCTTAATGGTATTGAAAAGTATTAGACAAATAGAAAAATAATAAACTTAGAAAAAATAGGCTTTTTTCAGAAACTTTAGTTTATTTTCCACTAGCGGCTACGCCCCTAGAGGCCTCAGGGGCACTTGAGGAGGAGAGAGTCGAATTTAATAATTCAATTTCTTATTTTAGATTTTAAAAGAAAAAGTAAAAAAAATTTACG
>LS046948.1:2976-15805 GCA_900241095.1 Acartia tonsa
TTTGGTACTATATGGTACTATATTAGTTTAAATTTTGTGTACTATATGGTACTATATGAAAATTTTTATGTACTATAAATGTACTATATATTTGTAAATTTTGAGTGGTCACTCTGTATATACGACTAGCATCCAGTGGTTCTGTAGCGTTGAAAGAAAAATAGCATAAAATCATCTGAAGATTTAAATCTGGTAAATTGAAACAACCATCCCAGAAGCTTGCCTAATTTGGAAAACTCAATCGGCTCAGTAGTAATCTTACGATTCAGACAAAAAAAACTTACTACTTTAAATAATAGGATATGCGAGAAAGTCTGAAGGAGGGAGAAAAGCTTGCTATGCTGGGGAGATATAAATCTAGTCTGGTCAGAATACAATTTCCTTCGAGGCTGACTGTTCAGGGGGTTTTTAAACCCCATAATACCATAGGTAACATTCCTGTTTTTTTTTACCAGAGGCTGTTATTTAGCAAATAGATTTTGCTCTAGGTATTGATCTAGTAATTGTCAAACATTTTTTTGTAAATATACTAGGATTCTGTTATCTTTTTTTAATAAACTAAAATTTTTGGTTCGTTTACGTTTTTTTTAGGGTTAAACTTTAAAGTCTAAACATGCCCGTTAATTAGAGGAATCTACACAATAAAGTTTATGTTGGTATAATTTAGCAAAACTAGAAAATAAAAGCAGCTAAAAAGTAGTTTCAACACAGTCATAGAGTAGCCGCGCTACTAATAACCAAAAAGTATAATGTTTTTTATTAGTTTATTCTTTAATAAACTTAAATTTTTTTCAGGTGAAATAAAAGACTGGTTAAGGCCTTTGCTTATCAATCCAGAATCAAGCTTTCAATTGTATATTGTTCCACCAAGGTAATACTTTTATAAAACTACCAGGATGTCTCTTTGTCTGTATGTTTGTACTGAAAGATCTTGCAAACTGCTGGACTGATATGGCCTATACAGTAAAGCGGAAAGGCTTATATATTTCTATTTTGAGGGAGGTTTCCTTCACTCTTCTTATCAAAATCGCCTTCCCCCCATGAATGATTTTTCATTTGACAAAAATTAGACTGTCAATTATAAAATATAAAATTCATTAAAAGTTATTCTGATGTTATTGTTGTCTGAAAAGAAATTGACAAGGATAAAAAGAAGTACTGTTACTTTTTAATAGTGAAAAATTATAGGCAAAAAGGGTTTTCTCAAGAATTCAAATATAAGAATGATAAGGTTGTGGATGGGGTAAAGGTTGTGGGGGGCATTGTTATTTTACCCCGCTGCAAGTTTCACTTTATTAGAGAGCATTAAAATTTTGTGTAAGATCCAAGTAATAATATATCCATTATTTTAAAATACTGTTGTTGGGGGCATTGTTATGTTAGCCCGCTGCAAGTTTCACTTTATTAGTGGGCATCAAAATCTTGTGTAAGATCCAATTAATAATATATCCGTTATTTTAAAATACTGTGAGATTTTTAATTCATAATTTTTTTTATTTTAGAACAGAACTACAGGAGAAAGATTCTCTTTTAGGTAAAATTTAGAATATTTTGCGTGCTTTCCTTTAAAATGTCTAGCGTGCATTGAACATCCTTCCTGCGGTGCTTAAAACCGGCGCACGCAGCTAACCATTACGTTTTCTATATAACCTCACTGAATCTGCGCGAGCTTAAGTGAACACAAACACACATAAAAGACAACCCCTCCCCCTTAACAATGCTTTTAAATATCATGATAAGGGAGGTGAAAGGGGATTTGTGCTGGACTAGGGACTTTGAGGGCAAACGCCCATAAGAAATAAATATATCAAAGACGAATTTGATTAGTTATTAATATTGTGTTAATTCTTGAATGTATTATTTTCTTTCATATTACCTAAAAAAAATCTACCTACTCCATAAAGGATTTAAAAGGCGGAAGATTTAATTGCATTTCATTGTCTTATTCCTGAAGGCGTAACCTATTGTAGATTTGAACTTGGTGCCAGCCTCGCTGATACACTTCTCTGGTCCTACTAGTGATCCTCAGGTATACTGCGCGCATTTTAAGATGGTTCGTTTTTGTTGTAATGGGAGGGAGAGATATACTCAGCCAAAATTAGTCAAAGCATACATTTCAACTTAAAGCGTAAGCTGCGTTGTGTATGATTTTTTTAGAATGTTTGTACTAAACACTTTGTTTTACGGTATCTCTAAGAGATCCCCTACAGTTTTTTACCAAAAAATTTCAAATCTACTACAAATTTAAACATTTCAAAAGAAGGTCACACAATATTGAATTGTGTTTTGGTGAAAGTATTTGAGTAAATGTTTAATTTGGGAGCTCATATCATAATCTCTTAAAGGTTTATGGAAAAATAGTTTTAAAAATGCTTTCTTCTATAACTTTCATTTTTATTTAAAGGATTGGTTGAAACCAGAATATTTAGAAAACTTATCAAATGTCGAAGGTAAAAACAATAATTTAAAGTAAAAGTAATTTTTCGTATTGTATTATAAACAGCTTTCCGCAGATATAAAATGTAGAATTTTAAGATAAAATCAGTTTTTTTGGCTCCGAGATGCCGAAAGCATGGGCTAAAAAACTGGTTTTCTTATGTTTTTTACATTTTTATATTCGTAGAAAACTGGATATAATACGATGCTAGACATAATTTTTGAGTATGGCTAAGAACCGGTTCTAATCTACCGGATATTAATCGGTTTCGAAGTGATACTGGAATAAAAGCTCTAGTATTTTTTTAATATTAATACTCTGTATCTTTTAATTATAATTAATTGTGAAAATAGGTGGGGGAGGGAGCATTAGACAGTAAATTATTATGGTACTCCCAAGTTTTAAAACACGCCCTCATTTGGGTCAAAAGTTTTCAATCAGTAATTTTTAATTGGGTTTACTTTATTTTATCATCATAAGGGGGAACATTCAAAATGGCTACCATGTAGTACTCAAAATATGAACACTTGAATTTGATTGTCTTGTGACAGGACAGAAAAGAAAAAAAATCGGTTACTCAAAATCTTATTGGTCACTAAACGAAAGCTGAATCTACAAGAACATAGTATGTATCACAATCAGAGTTTCGGATCCGGATCCGCAAGGATCCGCATATTTTTGAGTCCAAGGATCCGGATCCGAATCCTTGGACTTAAAAAAATGCGGGAAAAATGTAAAAATCTACCTAAATTTATATAAAATCTCAGATATTCTCTTGATGAGAGCCAATCTTTAAGGTTTAGGTTCAGACTTGAAAATTAAAAGTATTTATGACTTCGAATCAAAGAATAATTTTTTTTTTTAATTTGGTGATTTTATTTTTATTGTCAAGGATCCGGATCCGGTTCCGCACTGACCAAATTTTGAGGATCCGGATTCGCATACAATCAATGCGGATCCGAAACTCTGATCACAATGCTTTATAGTTGTTCTCA
This sequence comes from Acartia tonsa, assembly GCA_900241095.1. Lineage (NCBI taxonomy): Eukaryota > Metazoa > Arthropoda > Copepoda > Calanoida > Acartiidae > Acartia > Acartia tonsa. The sequence goes on from LS046948.1 coordinate 6,409, forward strand.
TGACGAACCCTCATGGAACAATCCAGTTTATGGTCGCCATAATATTGATAAATAATCTAAATCTTTAATTTTTGTCATTCTTAGGAGCAAACAAGGCTGCAAGCGAGTTTAGAAAAGGAGCGAAGAAACGAGAAACTGGCATTTCAGGTAATACAAAGTGTGTGTTTGTTCGGTGGGGGGGTTCTTATATGCCTTAATGCCGTTTAATTGTTTCTTTGTTAATATCAATTACACTGAACATTATGTACATTATGTTTACAAGCAGAAAAAAAACTATTGGTTTCCAATCAGAAACGAAAAAAATGACACTGAAATCAATCTACAAATCTATCTTCTTCAATGCAATGAACAAAAATAATCTATCCTACATTTTCCTATACATGGTTTCATTAGCGTTAATTGTTTTACTGGCGTTTGTAAATAGTTATTTATCGCCTCGTATCACAGATATAAATAAGCGATAAGTAAATTGAACAAAAAAGATTAATTCCAGTTTTATAGGTAAGGCCCGGGCCAACACAACTGGGATTAATTTTATAATTTGTATTTGTGAAAATTTTTCCCTATCTTATAGCATAATTTTTCAGTATGGCTCACAACCGGTTTTAATCAAGCAGATATGAATCGGATTCGAAGCCATACTAGAAACCATATTTCATACCTCCCGAATTTAACAAATTACACTTTTCAGGGGAGTATAAAACTAGCCAACCATTGGACACTATTCCAGAATCATCTAGGTAGCCATATCAAACCTCTACTTTTTACATTTAACATTATGCTATAGAGTTTTCTGAAGCAAAGAGTAGAGAAGGCAATACAAGTCATTTTATTCACGAATATGGATTAGCTATATTTGATCTTAAAATTTAAGTGTTTATTTAAAATGGATTCGGAAACTATATTTGAAATTTGCGGTTTAATTTCCAAAATTATAGCCACAACGTGCAAGCTTGTCGCAATTTTCTTAGAAATTACATTATTTTTGTCAGATTTTTACAATCTAAACAAAACATAATTTCAACCAACCCTGTTATTAAAAAATAAAGAATTAAAGATTGATTTTACATTTCGAATCTAACCATATTATCATTGAGAAGTATAAAATTCGAATTAAATAAAAAAAAATTTTATGCTCAAATTAGTTGGAAGGGTAGGACACCTGACATAGCAGAACGTATGGAGTCAGTATTAGAATTGGATTTGTCTTTATATAGTTGTAAATCATCCCCCTTAATTATGAAATAGGGTACAAGGAGGTAACTTGATATGACCAGGTTGGGTAAAAGGAGCAGCGACGCAGGTCTCCCCAACAACAATCCCATCAAACAGCCATCAAAGATGCCGAAATGGTTCAAGCCTGCAAAATAAAAGTTCTAAAATAGTATTGTAAAAAAATAATGCATACCTAATAGTTTTATATTTATTTATTACTTTTGCATCGATTTATATATGAAACTTAAAAAGTTGATCAACATATTTCCAGTTAATCCATTGTCTTATCCCTTAAGATCCTTGGATATTTTGGTGTTGCCTGTTTTTCTGGTAATCAAGTATTTTTATAAAATTTGGTGAAATTATTGCTGTGATCATAACAACCTAATCCCATTGAAAAATGTATTGTACTAAATCTTAATAAAAAAAAATATCTAGTTTTTATGTAATGTTTTTTCTATAATTTCAGATTCAACGTGACAAAATGCCTAAAAATGTTGATTTAGGGTTTTATAATGGAGATTATCCGGCCTGGGGACTCGAGAAAGAATTTGAAAGTTTTGAAGTTGAGAGCAGATATTTTCCTAGCAAGGTTCATTATTATGTTTCATTGGCGACGCCGTTAAATGCTGCTAGAGACACTTCAGGGAAGGGGGGACCCTCTACTTTAAATTTTTAATTTGAAAAATAAGAATAAAAACTTTTATACAAGCGGCGATCTCTTTAGGTAACAACATATTTAGGACTCACTTAGTATGAGTGAGAAGCTTCACTGTAAAGAAGAACCAGATCGTTCCAACGGTTGGCGAGATATTTGATAGACTCATAGACACTCATAGTTACTTTTATATAAGGATTAGTTGAGGCGCCATTGTGAGCCTCTGGTGTCACTTAGAATTAAGTAGAGATTGATTCCTCCACTTTTAACTTATATATTTGGAATAAAAAGTATTTTCCTTGGGCAATTTCACTTGGGAGGGTGGAGGTACCAGGTACACTCCCTCGAATTTATCTTCAATTTTCTACAGGCTTTTTTTGAGGGAAAGCATTATTTAGTGTTTTAATTAATTTTAGGTTGGTGGTGCTCCCGCCTGGTTAGATCTGCAGAACCTACCCTTGTCAACAAAACTAACTTGCCCACATTGTTCCCAGCAGCTAGTATTTCTACTTCAAGTGTATGCGCCGGGGTCAGGTACAAAATCTCATTTCACCAGGTAGGGAGGGGACATTGGGCTGATTGTTACACTAGTCCCCAATAGCGTTTTCTTAGTCGTTAGCTTAACAACTTTGGGTACTATATGTAGATGAATTTTAATTGGTTGGTTCGCTAAGTTGAGTGTCCAAACGTTTCAACCACTAATTGTAATCTACAGAAAGAGTATTTTTGTGTATTTTAAGTATTATCATAGGGAACTTCTATTTATCGGCCATTGTGATACCCCTTTAGATCCCTGCATTTCATGTAATCTTATAAATTGAAACTTGTAGCTGGCTACAATAACGAGCCACCCTCTACCCATTCCCTCAGCTCCTATTAGATGAACGAACTGACCAATAAGTGATGTCCATTTTAGCAGTTTTCCCCTATCATAATAACAACTTATATTCTATAGGTACCTATCTATTATTTTAGTGAAGTTTTTTTTGTGACTATCTTTAATATTAAGGGATAAGACAATATGGATGCTGAATTGATATACATCCCCAATGATGATAAAAAATTATCCCTTCTTCAAATGAAAATTGTGTAAAAGCTTTGGTTAGAGCTAGTAAAACCGTTTAATAACAGGAACTAAAGCTTCAAAGCCAACCAAGAGTGAACGTGTCGAGTATAAATACTTTGGGTACCTACACTAAATGCAAAAAAAACATTGATAACTTAATTTTTTTGATGATTGCTCAAGTATAAGCAAATATATTTATTTAGGTGCAAGAGCGTTTCACAGAACTATTTTTGTTTTTATCTGTTCAAATGGGTCATGCTGGAATAAAAAGAGGTAAATCTATAAAATTTGGTTTAAAAGTAACAGGATGTCCGTCTGTCTATCTGTCTGTGTGTAGCGTAGAGTCTCGCTAACCTCCAAACCAATGGGTTTTTATGGGTAATAAAGAGTAGCTACCGTGTGACAGCTTTTAAAGTGATAATATACTTGAACGTGGAGCTTGAGCTGGCCCTAGTGGCTATACAAAAGTGTATCGTCATAATCCATAACTAATTAGGTCCAAACACCAAGAAACTATGACTACATATACATACTATTTTTGGGAAAGGGCCAAATACAGCACCCAACAATATCTGATTCTATACGAAGCTAGATATTTTGCCTATGCGCAATATAAGTGATTCTTCAAGTTAAAATTAATTAAATTATTTTATTATTCCAATTTCAGCAATTTTTTACAATAAGATTTTCGTGTATACCTATCATGTGGGTTATTGATTTTTAACTTGTTATTTCAGAGAAACCGTGGAAGATGGATCAAAAGTTGGCCTCCCTGTTTTAGTGCTGCGAAGTCAGCTGTCGAGAGAAAACCGGTTTTATCCGGCCGAACCACCAGAGGAAAGGCCGGGTTGTAGAACTGATATTGTACCTCAGAAATTTGGGTAGGTTAATCGTAGTAATATTAATAGGTAGGTATCTAAAATGCAGAGTAGAAAAATATGAGTTCGTTCGGATAAAAAAAACCTCTGTACTGAGTAGGATCTGTGTAATAGGTACTATCCCTACTGGTAATACCAAGCTTAGATTTCATTCTTTTTAATTTCTAGGGGGTTAGAAACATTCTTCTTCCACCCTCCTCCTGATAAAAATTGTGTTTCAACACCTCTCCCCCCCCCCAAAAAAAAAGAAATAAAATAAAAAATTAACATGCTTCTTCAATAGTGATGTTGTTGAGAATTTTTGTGTAACAAATATCAAGTTAGGGGGGTTTACCCTAAACCCATATCAAAGCCACTATTTTGTATAAAAAAAACCCATTTATAAACATTACAAATGGGGCTATGTAATGTATACAACGCAACAAATAACAATATAAATGAATATTTTCTGTATTTCAGAACACTTTGCCCTGTTTGTGGGTGTCGAGGAGATAAATCTTGTGGACGGTGCAGACAGGTAATTAGACGGACTCTCTGAGTTCCAGAGCAGATGTTTAGTTTATTAGGTTTGATAGATATTTCAGAAGAAAAAGAAATTTGGACGGACGGACAAAGTAAGTTTGAGAATGAATGCAAATTTTTACCAAAAATTAGACATATTATGTAATATAGCTGCTGCCAAGGAAAATGGCTTGTTTTTATTTCAGTTTTTAAAGATATCTGACCAATTCAATTGTATTTCTTTTCTACAAAACATACAATAAAGATACAAGTAGGTAGTTTTGAATTAAATTATTGTCCTAAATTATCCCCTATGAAGATTGAGAACTAGTGGTTGCGCCTCAGGCATCTATTGGCGCGCTCTGTAAGAAGGGGGAGAAAATAGCCTAAAACATTCCAAGCCTTAAATCTAAAATAAAACAGCCTAAATCCACTCCGGGATCTATGTGAAGCTTCCCTAAATTAGGAGAACTCGGATCAGTTCATCAGTTATTGGCATCATAAGCTGCAGGCGTAAAGGGTTCATTACTTTCTATTATACTAGCGGCTACGCCCCATGAAGGCCTCAAGGGGCACTTGTTGATTTTGACAACCCTTGTATTTTAAAGGGGGGAGGCGGATGTGCCACTTTTTGAAACCAAAACTAAAAGTCAACAAAGGAACTCAACTAAAAAAAGAGTTACAGGTCTGAGATTTTGCATGGCAGTTGCTTTATAGAGGTACAATATGGAACTGTGAAGAAACGGCGGCGCAACCGCCGAAAACCGCAATATCCGCCTCCCCCCTTTAAAAAGATGAAGCTTAGACAGACAGACATCGTTCTACTTTGTATTACATATATATTATCATTTAGGTTTCATATTGCAGTCAAAATCACCAAAAACTGGACTGGAAAAAAGGACATAAACAAGAATGTACAGTAAGTTCATTTTTAATTTCGCATTTATATTCATCTTAATACATATATAACTTTTTTTATAGGAGTGCAGCTATCCTATTATATAAAGTGATAAGCTTTTTTTTCTCTGTAACGAAGGATCTCATTAACCGCTGAACCGAATCTTCAAGAAATCTTCAAATATATCACAGGGTGGTTTTAGGCTAATTTATTTCCGGATTTATATCTTGGGATGGTCTTAGGCCATTTTTTGCCATTTCCTAGCTCTTAAAATACAGAGCCCCTAGATGCTAGGGGCGAAGCCGCTAGTATTATAAATAGGATATGCTCTAAATTTAGATGGACGTAAAATGTTCTTGTAAACGATTATCTCCAAAAAATCTATGAATGTTTAAGGCTTGAACCTACCCTACATGTTATTCCAGCACATCTGTATGAGGTGTATTAGAAAGCCTGCAAACTAGATCCAGAATACCCTATATATATACACTTTTTTCTTAATTTACAATATTTATCAGACCTTTTTGAAAATCTTTTTCTGATTTATTCAAAATTATTGATAAAGTAGTGTTCCTGAAAAGAAATTATGAAATAGGGATATACATACCAGTGTTTGCTTCCCTGAAGAAAAACTAAACAATATTCGAATATTTAGGAGAATGGTAAATATGGGGGACCTTATACAAGAGTTGGCTTCCCTGAAGAAATACTATATATTCTAATATTTAGGATAATGGTAAATATGGGGGACCTCACACAAGAGTTGGCTTCCCTGAAGAAATACTATATATATTTTAATATTTAGGAGAATGGTAAATATGGGGACCTCACACAAGTGTTTGCTTCCCTGAAGAAATACTCTGTATTCTAATATTTAGGAGAATGGTAAATATGGGGGACCTCACACAAGAGTTGGCTTCCCTGAAGGACTTCTTGAAATTGAGGAAGAACCGGAAAAAGATGAAAAGCAGGTAACATTTCACTTAAATTTTGTTTTGTCATAAATATACTGCACTGGTTTAGCATTTTTTACGTTTTCGTTGCTTTGCGTATCTTTGTCTTATTTTTTTCTCCCCAATATAGCTTTGAAACAGGTTAATATCCGCTGGATTAGAATCGGTAATGAGCCATACTGAAAAATCATTTATAGTATCGTATTATAGAAACTTTTCCGCGGATAGTAAAATAAAATTTCTAATATAAATACAAATTTTCATTTTATTATCCGCAGAAAACTGTCTAAAATGCGAAGCGATAAATAAAAAAAATATTAAAATGTTTTTTTTAGAACGATATTGAAGATTACAAACACTTGATAGACCCAACCATGGATGTAGAGGTAAGAAAATGTGTTTTTTTAGCTACACAATATAACTCGCCTTGTCGGGCTGTTCGTCTGACTACGGCTCAGGAGAAACTTGAATTTCTCGACGTCTATATAATGCTGATTTTTTCTTCTGAAGATTACTGTACCCCATGAGCATTCAGCTTTTACATTGTTTTGGCCGTTTTGTTTTATAAAAAAAACACGATATCATGTTGCTCAAAAACGTTATTGAGTTTTGATTGGTTGGTTCCAATTTATAAGTGTTTAAACTTTTCAACCAATAATTTTAATCTTCAACGGGGAAATTCGTTTTATAATAATTTGGGTTGCTTTTTAAATGAACATCTTTGTCTTATCCCTTAATATCCCTGTATATTTGACCAGGAAGCTATCAGTGAAGGAGTATCTGAGGAGGAATGGAATCAAGTTGAGTCAGGACAAACAAATGATAAGGTAACAATATCAAATATCGCTTTTCCTTTAAGAGCCACTCGAGCACCAAACCCCCTCCCCCTAATTTTAAAATTAATTGAATAAATGGGAGGAGTGTTTTTTTTCTATGCCTGCAAGGAGCCCAAACCCTGCAGGACTAAACGATATATCTTAATCTAACCTAAAGTAATAAAGGAAAAACTAGCTCAATCAAAAGAATGACTGTTTTTAAATAAATTAAAAATGTATTTTTTCTCAATTATGAGATAAGAAGATATTATTATTGAAAATGTTATGTTCTTAGGCAAGTGAAAAGTTTAATTCTCGAGTTAGAAGGGCACCCCAACAAATTATAAGATATCAAAGGTAAGTGCTCAACAATCCTTTTATAAAAAGTAGTAGGATTTTTTTTGTCAGACAAATAAGTACTTATTCCAGGGGTGTATATTTTCAAATTTGTCCCGGCTGAGGGAGGGGGGGGGGGTAAAAAAAAATAAAAAATACCTATGTGGTTAGGGGAAAAAATGTAAAAATTAAGAGAACCTGAAAGCATTTTTTTCCATTTTTCTCATCTTTTTGGTGAAAAAAAACTAAAAGAAAATGTGAGAAGGGGGATAATATTAATAAAATTAAGAGTTTTGAAAATATTTTTCCATTTTATTTCCTTTCTTGCTGGAAAAAACTAGGAGGGGGAAAAATAAAAAAATTTCAGCAGGGGAAAAAATGAATCTAGTGCAGAATATACACCCCTGACTTATTCTTTTACCCACGAAAGAGGCATAAACTGTAGGTAGTGCATCCGATTGTTGTAGGGAAGGTGAAAGGTTCAAATTTCTACCTAGCACTGAGTCAATCTAATAACGTTAAAATTAGTTTCTACTGCAGCAATGTCAGGTGCGCGATAATAATAGTTAGAGAAGAGGGAAATGCCTTGGTCCAAAATAGGTTCAGCTTATTACCATGAACAAGTAGGACTTTCAGACAAAGGTCATGTGATCAAATAGTTGGTTGCCTGTTAAACGTTTGGCCGCGTAACGATCTATTTCACCAGTAAAATTTAGTCTAGAGAAACACCTAAATAATACCTATTAGAGTTTTCGAGTCCTCTAGGGGTTAAATAATTTTATTTACAGGGAGGGAGGGGACATTGGGCTGTTTTTTTACGCTATCCCCAAAAAATTTATAATATTCTTATCATACTTGGGGCCTTTTATTTAATATTGATTGGTTGGTTTAGTGTTAAAACGTTGGAACCAATAAATGTAATCTACTAAAGGGGTAATTGTGTGTGTCATCATAAAGATGTACATAATTTATTGGCCATTGTCCCTGTATTTTTTACTTGTTTAAGGAGTGGAGAACCGTTGTTATGCACCTTCACTGTGCAACTTCCACAAATACCTCCTTGCTCCAAGTGTGGAGGTCAGAGGTCGTTTGAATTCCAGGTAAGGGGGTCAAATATAGGGAAGGAGGGGGCCAATGGGCTGTTTATTTCGCTAGTCCCCAAAGTTTAATAATAGCGTTTTCTTATACGTTGACTTAACAACTTTGGGAACTTTTATTATTTTTTTAAGGGGTAATTTGTGTATCATCATTTGAGATGTACATCAATTTATATAACATTTTCTTATACCCTTAGATCCCTGGGTCTAATAACTGATAGGTGTCTTGAAGATAAACTATTTTGCCTCCAACTTTTAGAATAGCAAATATCATTATCATTCTTGCAACATGTATTGTTTGTTTACGTAGTTTTTGTAATACATATTGTAATTTTCATCAAAAAGTTTACTTATTCAGCATGATTTTCTTTTCAAAAATAAAATGGCCTCTTAACCCCCAAAAGCTTTTCAAAAGACATTAAAAGCTTTTTACACTAGTAGGCCCATATTATATAAAATCAGTTATCAGAAGCTAACTTTTTTAATCCATAGAAGTTAGCTTTAAGCATCCGATTACATTTTCTTTTTTTAACAATCTTTTTGCATGTTCCAATTTTTTAGGACTTTTATCTTTTTTTTAAATGACCTCATAAGAAATAAGCTTTCCTAAAGATATCAAATCCTTTTTTCTAACATTAGTAGGCCTATATTATTTCAAATCAGTTATCAGAAGCTAACTTTTTTTATCCATAGAAGTTAGCTTTAAGCATCTGATTACATTTTGGCTAATAATTTTTCTCGTATTCATTCGAATACGGTGTACAGGAACCGGTTCTCATCAATACGAAAAAACTATGTCTAGCATCGTATTATAAACCGCTCTCTACAAATATAAAAATGTACAATCATAAGATTAAAACCATTTTTTAGCCCTTGCCTTTGGCACCTCGGGGCTAAAAAAACCGGTTTTAATCTAATAATTGTACATTCTATATCCGCGGAAAGCGGTTTATAATACGATGAAAGAAATAACTATTCTC